>PVKS010020338.1:0-36953 GCA_004027875.1 Aplodontia rufa | reverse complement strand
CAGGCCAGGCAAGCACTGTAACTGCTGAGCCACTGCTCCAATCCCACCATCAGTCATTTTTAAGGTGCTGCCAGCTACATAACCTACTTACAAGTCAGGGAAATCTGAAGCCGACCAATGCATCTCAAAGGATAAGTTAACACCCTCCAGGTAGCCAAGACCTATAAATAGGCTTCTAATAGCTTCTCCCTTTTAGAGAGAACTGAAGTAGCTTAGTCCAAATTCCAGTCCAGTTCTAAGGGTCCACAGCATACCTTCCCTAGAAAAGGAGATCTGGGCCCTAAGATTGCAAGTGGAGTTATCCAAAGTAGGGGTGTTCGGGGGGTCACACCAACTGCCATTAAGCCATTATTGGATCTGACACCCTGCCACAACCACAGACCTTTGGCTTATATCTCTGAGGAGGGCAATTCAACATAGCAAAGAAACAACTTTTTACGGCCCTCTTCACACTATCAAAATTCCAAACAAAATCCGTTCTCTTTTGCCTGCTACATCTGATTTCCCTTCCATCTGCTACTGAGGATGGGTTGTCATTCTAAACCTCTCCCTCTTTTCATCAAACTTAAAACAGCAGTAAGAGATAAGGTGACATTTCAGTTTATTATCCAAACCCACTTTTTTTTTTTTTAAGAGAGAGAGGAACAGTGAGAAAGAGAGAAAGAATCAATTTTATATAGTTCTTCATGTGGCTTTCGCTGCTCTGAAACTTGGTTGTGTACATGGTGCTGGAGTTTGAACCCAGGTCCTCACGCATACCAGGCAAGTGCCATAACCGCTGAGTCACCACTCTAGTCCCCCAACCCCAATTTTAACCTCTGGGAGCCGGAGGGAGGGTGCTGGCATATGCTGCCTACTGGCGAGTGCTCTAGGGGGCAGTGGATTGGGCTTGTGCACTCAGATACACCATCATGTGGTCACATCTCAGCCTGACAAACCCACAGGAATAAAGACAATGAAACAGCGGGGTACTGTGCTGCACACTTGCCACCCAAGCAACTAAGAGGCTGAGGCAGGAGGATCCCAAGAGAGACACAAGCCTCCGCATCTTTGTGAGACCCCGTCTCAAAATAAAAACCAACAACGGCTGGGGATGTGGCTCAGTGGGAAAGCATCCCTGAGTTCAAACCCCAGGAACACCCCCAAAAGAGGAAGAAAAATGAAATAGCCAGGTGTAGTGGCACATGCCTACCATCCCAGCCACTCAAGAGGCTGAAGCAGGAAGACCACAAGTTTGAGGCCTGAGTATTTAGCTCAGTGGTAGAGCACTTGCTTAGTGTGTGCAAGACCCTAGCTTCAATCCCCAACACCACAAAAAATAAAATAAAATAAAAAATAATGAAATTAGAAATGATCCCCCTAAAGGCTGAGAGTCAGCTTGAGGGTGGCTGCCAAGAGTCACAAAGGGAAAAGTCAATGGTCCTCATCTTTTTATAAGGAAGGTACAGATTAATATGTGTTTTGTTTTGTTTTGTTTAGAGAGAGAAGGCCAGTGAAAGAAGAGAGAAAGAATCAACTTTATTTAGTTTTTCATGTGGCTTTGATTGCTTTGACACTTGGTTGTGTGCGTGGTGCTGGGTTCGAACCCATGTCCTCAAGCATGCCAGGCAAGTGCCATAACTGCCAAGCCACTACTTCAGCCCCTTAATATGTGTTTTGTTTAAAAAAAAAAAAAAAGAAGAAGAGGAGTCTGCATTTGCAGACTCCTCTCACCACCACGGTTCAAACCATCCATACTGTAAGGAAGCAATCCTCCTGGCAAGTGTGAGGACCCAGGTTCAAGCTCCAGCAACACACTCATACCTGAGTGTTGGAGAAACAAAGCCCAGATGGAAAATAAAGAAAACTGATTCTCGCTTTAAAAAAAAGAAAAGAGGGGCTGGGGATTTAGCTCAGTGGCAGTGCTTGCCTAGCACATGCGCAAGGCCCCAAGTTCAGTCCTCAGCCCTGAAAGAAAACGAAAAAGAAAAAGAAAAAGAAGAGAAAAAGAAACGTCCACCTCTGAGTGAGCCAAGGCCCGCAGGGAAGCACTAAGGAAGCACATCCAGTGGTGCTTTCAAGCAGCCAGGTCGGGTGCCTCAGCAGGCTCCCAGGTTGGACAGAGGTGACCAGGGAAAGGGGATGTGCAGCAAGGGCTCCCAGCAGAAGAAAGGAGCCTCCTCTCCACACTGAGCAGCCTTGCTCCTGTGTTCTTCCCTCCCTCCCTATCATCACCATAAATGGGGCCTTAGTTTTGAAGAAAGGAGTTAAGATAACAGCACCTACTGCTGGGAGCCAAGGGTCAAAGTCTGCACCTTGCTGTGTGTCTCTTGCCCACGGAGCTGTCAGTCAAATTCTTGGAAAAAAGGGCTATGGGAAAGTCTGCTAGTCTACATCTCACATTAAGGTTCATTTTCTGAATCTATCGTCCAAAAAGATGATGGAACAGGAGGAAGAACTCACTCACCTGTCATAGCAGTGTTAAAAGTGAAGCAGAGGGGCTGGAGCGGTGGCTCAGCGGTTTCGGCGCTTGCCTGGCAAACACGAGGACCTGGGTTCAAACCCCAGCACCACGTACACAACTGAGTGTTGGAGCAACTAAGGCCATGTGAAAAACCAAATAAAGTTGTTTCTCTCTTTCTCTGTCTCTCTCACTGTCCCTCTCGCTTTAAAAAAAAAAAAAAGGTCTATTTAAAAAAAGTGAAGCAGGGCAGAGCAGCAGGAGGGAGGAAGAAGTCAGAAGGGCTCATAAAAGGGATATTCTGGAGAGACACCTCTTTTCAACTGGTGGTGGTTTGACTATAAAAAAGTGAAAAGTCTCTGCTAAATAGAAAAAGCAATAAGCAAAATAAAATGGTTAAAATGAGGGCGAGATTGTAAAGACAGTCTTTAATATAAGGAGCTCTACAAATCAGCTGGCTCCCCACATTACTAACTGCAGAGAGAAAAAGCCTTCCAGCAGTGAGACCTGGCAGTTAATACTGAATCAAATGACCAAAATGAGCATCACGGGAGGGGTGGGGGGCACCCAACAAAAATGTATAACCCAAATCTTATCAAGCCATTCAGGTCTCATGTGCGGTTTACAGGACATACAAGAGATGAGTGCACAGGTTAAACACCCTAACAGAAAAACAAATGCAGAATGTGGGACAGTCGTCAAGACAGCCAGACCAGTCCCTTTAAAGGGTCAATGCCTGCCAGGTGTGGTGGCACATGCTTGTGATTCCAGCAATTCAGGAGACTGAGGCAAGAGAATTCCAAGTTTGAGGCCAGCTTAGGTAACTTAACAAGACCCTGTCTCAAAATTTTAAAAGGGGGAAGGGTGTAGCTCTGTGGTATAGAGTCCCTGGGTTCAAGGCCCAGTATCCCCCTCCCCCCACACACAGAGTCAATGCTTGGGGGAAAGGTAGAAGAATTATTCTAGATTAGAAGACTAAAAAGATGAAATCTAAATACAAAGTATAAGCCTGAACTGTATAAGCTTGATTCATAAAAACTAGTTACAAAAGACACTGAGAAAAACTGGAAAACTTTTCATGTAGACTGTAATGAGGAATAAAATGTCATAAATGTCTACAACATTCTTCCTGAACCACTTGAAAGTAAGAGACACAGATACAGTGAGTGTGGTAAAGGCCAACAAATGTGGGCTGGAGGGTAGCTGTAATGGTAGTGGCCACACCATTATTTAAACTGTTAAGATCTTTATAATAAAAATCTGGAAAAAATATCCGGAAGAAAAAGGCCCAAGTTGGAGCTGAAATGGTGGCTCAGGGGTTAAAGCACACACCTGGCATGTGCAAAGACCCAGGTTCAAACCCCAGAACCACATATACAACCGTGTGTCAGAGAAACAAAAATCAGATGAAAAGATAAACTTGATTCTCTCTTTCTGTCTTTAAAGAGAGAGAGATGGAGAGACAGAGACAGTAACAGAGAGAGAAAGAATCAATTTTATTTTTAGTTGCTTATGTGGTGCTGGGGTTTGAACCTGTGTTCTCATGCATGCCAGGCAAGCACTGTAACCACTGAGCCACCACTCCAGCACCAACTCTCTTTTTAAAAACAAAACAAAAAAAGGCTCAAGTTTCAACATACCTACGGTTGAGAGAGTGGCTTAAGGGCAGAGTACTTGCTTTTTAGTATGTGCAAAGCCCTGGGTCATCCCTAGCACCACAAGAACAAAAATAAACTGACAAAAAAAGGAGCAAAATGGAAGGGCTAAAAGGAAACTCATTATTATGTAATAAATAGTCAAACTTTGAAAACAAATCACTACAGATCAAAGAAATAGACATTAAAACACTGGCGATACCATATGTGATTATCAGATTAACAGATTTTAAAAAGCAAGGTGATATACTAGCACGCAATTAAAAAAAAAAAAAAGAATACAGCCACCCTAGGAAACACTTCAACAGTTTCTTACGCAGATAAATATACGCACGCATACAACCCCAGTATTTACTCAAAAGAAATATAAATTATTTTCTTTTCCTTTTCCTTTTTTTTCCCCCTAATACTGGGCATTGAACCCAGGACCTTTCACATGCTAAGGAAGTACTGTACCACCATGCCACGCCATATCCCTTTTTTATTTTCTTTTCTTACAGTCTAATTGCCCAGGCTGGCCTTGAACGTTGATCCTCCTGACTCAGCCTCTGGAGCAGCTGGGATTACAGGTGTGCACCATCACAAAAACTTTATGTCCACAAGATGAATGTTCTGAGCAGTTTTATTCATAACAAGGTTGAAAACAATAAAAGTGAATATAAGCCAAAAGTCCATCAACTGCAGAATGGATGAAACAAACTGACGCAAAATGGAACGTGTGGTGAAGGTCACAGCAACACAAATGACTCTTACACACACTACAAAAGCAGCCTGGAGAAGGGCATCCTGTATGACTGCACTCTCCAAGACGCAGGAGAAGACAGATCTGGCCATCCATCTGGCCATCCTGCACAGAGACCCTCTGGGAAAGAGGAGCTTCCCCTGGGAAGGAATCGAGGAACCTTCCAGTGCTGCATCTTGACTGTGTCTTTTAGAGTGTGGGGGTAACTAGGGATCAAACCCAGGGACACTCAACCACTGAGCTACATCCTCAGCCCTTTTTATTTTTATTTTATTTTATTTTTTTCAGGGCTGAGGACCGGGGCCTTGCACATGCTAGGCGAGCACTCTGCCAATGAGCTAAATCCCCAACCCCACCCCTTTTTATTTTTTAAGACAAGGTCTTGTTAAGTTATTAAGGCTGGCCTCAAACCTGTGATCCTCCTGCCTCAGCCTAGTGAGCTGCTGGGGATTACAGATATGAGCCACAGCACCCCACTTGATTCTGTATCTTGATTACGGTTACACACTTGCATAGATTCCTTGAAATGGTAGAACTAGCACGTTCAGAGGGTGGAACTGGATTTTTAACATCATACCTCAACAAAGCTGATTTAAATTTTAAAATTGTGGTAATGGTTCCCAGAGTTGGGGAGAATGTAGGGATATGGGCTCTCTTCTACACTGTTAGTAGGAATATTAACTGGCACAACATTTTCTTGGTAACTTAATTGGGATATAATTCACATACCATATAATTCATCCAGTTAAAGTCTACAACTCAATGGGTTTTAGTGTATTCACAGTTGTGCAATTTTTATCTCAATTAATTTTAGAAAATTTTCCTTACCTCGAAAAGAAATGCTGCACTTCTTAGCAATCATCCTCCGACCCTAAGCAGCTACCAATCCATCCTGTCTCCATAGGCACTCCCGCTCTGGAATCTAATGGGACCTTCTGTGACTAGCTTCTTCCATGTAGCGTAAGTCTTCGAGTTTCACTTACGATAAAGCACATGCCAGCACTCTATTCATTTTCACCGTTTATCCTTCAACAGTTGATGAAGTCGAATTCATTTCCAACGTTTTGCTATTATGAATAAAGTTTCTATGAAAATTCATGAAGGAGGTTCTGCATGGTCACAGTGCTTCCACTGAAACGAAACTGCTGAATCATGGGTAATTCTAAGTTTAACTTTTGAGGACCTGCCAGCCTGTCTGCCACAGCACCACACCATCTCGCATTCCCTGAGCAGTGCCAGCAGGCAGGAGGGCTGAGTGGGAAGCAGTTTCCCACTGGAGTTCTGGTCTGTGCTTTCCCAGTGATTAACAATGTTGAACACCCATGTGCTTCTTGATCATCTGTGTGTCTTTGGAAAAATGTCTATTCAAGTCCTTTGTCCATTTTGTAAAGTGGGATTTTTAAATTTTTCAGTTGTAGACCTCTTTATATATTCTAAATATACATCCTTTACTAGATTCATGATTTACAAATGCTTTCTCTCATTCTACGGTTTCTAATTGGTATAATTTTTGAAACTCACTCTAGTAAGATATGTCAGAGATTTTAGCCAGGAGTGGTGATACACACCTGTAAAATATAATGACAAAAGGTATGAACAAGTTTATTCATTAAAGTACTATTCGGGGTTGGAGCAGTGGCTCAGTGGTTATGGAGCTTGCCTGGCGTGCGTGAGTACGCAAGTTCAAACCCCAGCACCACGTACACAACAAAGTGTCAGAACAATGAAAGCCACATGAAAAACTAAATAAAACTGATTCTCTCTCTCTCTCACTGTCCCTTTCTTTAAAAAAAAAAAAAAGTACTATGTAAACTAAGTCCCAACCCTTATCTCACATCATATACAAAAATAAACTCAAAATGAATCATATCCTAAACCTAAGAGCTAAAAGTATAAGACTTCTAGAGGCAGAGGGTATAGCCCAGTGGCAGAGTTCTCACCTACAGTGAGCACTTGCATAGCTTGTGCAATGCCCTGAGTTCAATCCCCAGCACCAATTTATAAAAACTTCTTGAAGAAAGGAAAAGAAAAAATCTCAGAGAACTTGGGTTTGGAAGATATGTTGTTAACAGGGCACAAATAGGATGAACTATAAAAGAAAACATCCTGTGACTGTTTCATAAGAACTTTTTTTTATTAAGAAATTTATTTATTGGGGGCTGGAATGGTGGCTCAGCGGTTTCGGTGCTTGCCTGGCAGGTTCAGGGACCTGAGTTCAAACCCCAGCACCAAAAGCCATGAGAAAAACTAAATAAAGTTATTTCTCTCTTTCTCTGTCTCTCTCACTGTCCTTCTCTGTTTATAAAAAAAAAATTTATTTGTTGAACAATCAAAAATGCTTCCAACGAAACAATATGATACATATATATATTCATATATATATATATTCTGAAAATTAGATTTTCATAAAAACTTTTGCTCTTCAAGAGACAACTGAAGCTCTGGAGTGGTGGCTCAGCAGTTGGAGTGCTTGCCTGCATGCACAAGGATCAGGGTTTGAACCCCAGCACCACATACACAAGTTAAGTGTCAGGAAAACAAAAACCAGATGAAAAATAAATAAAACTGATTCTCTGTCTCTCTCTCTCTCTCTCTCTCTCTCTCTCTTTTAAAGAGAGAAAGGGAGAGAACAGAAAGAATCAACTTTATTTTTTCATCTGGCCTTTGTTTCTCTGACAATTAGTTGTGTTTGTGGTGCTAGGGTTCGAACCAGAGGCTTGTATGTGCCAAGCAAGCACTTCAGCCACTGAACCATCACTCCAGCCCCTCTCCCTCTCTTAAAAAAAAAAAAAAAGAAAGAAAGAAAAGACAACTGAAGCCAAGCTCAATGGCACACACCTATAATTCCATCAACTCAGGAGGCCCAGACAGAAGGATCACAAGTTCAAGGCCAGCCTCAAAAATTTAGCAAGACCCTGTCTCAAAAAAGAAAAAAAAAGGGTTGGTGGTAAAGTACCTTGGGTCAATCTCCAGTTTTTTTTTAAAAAAAGGATATATCAGTAACAAAACAGAAGCCCCAGAAGTGTTTCAAAGGCTTCTGTCCTTTTCTTCCTGTGTTTGTGAAAGGTGTAGAAAGGTGTGCACTCCCCATTTGATAATGAGCACGCATCCCTACGAAATGAGCAAGGCAGCAGAAGAACCTATATAAAACCATTTCCATTTGGAAAAGTAGAAAAAGTGCATGCTCACCCCACATTTAAAATAAAGTAAAATTCAACTAGCCAGGACACACAGTTTGCCCTACTGACTGAAAATTTTTTTTTAATTGAAACATTTGAGAAATGTAAATATACTATGATTTTCTTTCTTTCTTTCTTTCTCTGGTACTGGGGATTAAATCTAGGGGTATTTACCCATTTAACCACCAAGCAACATCCCCAGCCCTTTTTATTTTTTGTTTTGACACAGGGTCTCGCTAAATTGCTTAGAGCCTAAGCTGCTGAGGCTGGCTTTGAACTTGCAGTCCTTCTGTCTCAGTGTGCCTCAGTCGCTGGGATTACTGGGATTACAGGTGTGCGCTACCATGCCTGGCTGTAATTTTCTTAAGAATTTAGTATCTATGCCCTTTCCCATGATTAACAGATCATTTCTATCCTACACACAAGTTTATCTGACCGACACTTTGAGTGACATAACTGGGTAATTACAACTCCAGAGTTCTCTGGAAAAGAAGTTCATACATAGGAGCACTATCTCACAACTATCAGGAACGCAATTTAACAATCCAGGAGTGAGTAAAAGTAATTCCAGATAGATGAGCAAAGTCTGTGCAATTGACTCAGAAGGGAATCTCTAAACCCTGTTAAATATTCTTATTTTATACTCAATTTAACAAGTTATACAAACCAATAGAAAATGTGAGACTTGGCTGGCAGGGTAGTGAATGTCTGCAATCCCAGTGTTCTGAGAGGCTGAGGCAGGAGGATCACAAATTCAAGGCCAGCTTTGACAACTTAGCAAGACCCTAAGAGAGTGGGAGGTTGAGCACCCCTGGGTTCAATACACGGTACCAAAAAAAAATTTTTTTTTAAACCAGGGACTGATCGGTTCCTAGGGTCTTCTGTTCTCCTCAAACAGAACCATGGAGGTGCTTCCCAAGTCTCTGAACAAAAACTAGTGGACATGCACCTGACCATCCAGCTGTGCCACCATAGTTCTCTTACCTCTGCAACCCAATCTTTGAGAAAAGAACTTTAACTTGGCTCTCTGGGGCAAGAGTCTTAAAACTTTTTTTCACTCTCTGTTTTCCCCGTCTAAACTCTTCAGATGTCATTCTGTAACCACACTGCCTTGAAGAGCTAATAATCCAAATGCACTGAAATCAAACTCCGGGAAGGGGTCTTAATCTCACTGCACACACCTTCCTTTGTGAGCCACCCTGACCCCAGGGGAGTTCCTAAGGTCCTTTCCCTTCTGAAGTAAGAGTTCCAGAGGGGCTGGAGCAGTGGCTCAGCGGTAGAGCACTTGCCTGGTACGCGTGAGGACCTGGGTTCAAACCCTAGCACCACATACACAGTTAAGTGTCAGAGAAAAAAAATAAGTGGAGTGCATTCTCTTTTTTTTTTTTTTTAAGAGAGAGGGACAGTGAGAGAGAGAGAAAATGAGAATGAGAAAATCAATTTTATTTAGTTTTTTTTTTTTTAAGAGAGAAGGATAGTGAGTGTGAGAGAGAGAGAGAGAATCAATTTTTATTGAGTTTTTCACATGGCTTTCGTTGCTCTGACACTTAGTTGTGTACATGGGTTGCTGGGGTTTGAACCCATGTACTCGTGCATGCCGGGCAAGCACCGTAACCACTAAGCCACCACTCCAGCCCCTTTATTTAGTTTTTCATGTAACTTTCATTGCTCCAACACTTTGTTGTATACATGGTGCTGAGGTTTGAACTAGCATCCTCGTGCATGCCAGGCAAGCACTGCAACACTGAGCCACTGCTCCAGCTCTGATTCTCTCTCTTAAAAATTAAATAAGTAAATAAAAATAAAAGTAAAAAGATATCCAGAGATATCTGGATGCCCAAATTAGCATCCTTAAGCAAACCAAGGCTCCACTCCTATTCTTAAAGGAACTCAGCCAGGGCAGCTCTTCGTTCTTGCAATTACCTCTATACCTGGAAACATCATATGCAAGAGGGACTGATGCCAGGCCTAAAGGGCCAGCTGCAAGGTCAGCTTTGGCAGCACCAACAGCAGGGAGGCAGCCTGGCCAGAGCGGGTAGTCTATACACCGAGCAGGCTGAGGCCACCAGTGAGTGGTGTGATTCCTGGAAACTCCATGCCCAAGAGGCCTTACCCAAAGGTAACATGGGCTGTGGCCCAGCTGGGGTCCAGCATGGCCCTGGGATGCCACTGGAGCAGGAAACAGCTGCCTACTCTGGGATAGCTAACAGATCCCCCCAGAGGCTGCTGCTGCTGCTGCTGGCAGGGACAGCAAAGAGAGGGTGTTTCTCCCCTCTAGGGCTGGTGGCCCTCCTGCCCACCTACCCTCGTGAACAACTGCAGAGGTGGAAGAAAAAAGAGGCTAGTTTCAGGGTACTGGTGCAATTCAAACCAAATCAACTGATACTTTATTCAAAACAATGGTGGCTTTGTCAGGAGGTTGCAACAGCCTAAGAAGAGCCAACTGAGAAACCTGCCCTCCCCACCTAATTTCTTCCCTCTAGTCCCCATGACTTTGAGACATCACGTTAAAAAGAAGAAAAAGAAATCACACACAAAGGCCAACATCAGCCAATGCAAGTGACGCCAGGAAAGGTCATCAACTGCCGTCAGAGACAACACACCACTGGAGCTGGCTGCTGTGCAGCAGGCATCTCCTACCCAGGAACCAGGGCTCCCCGGGCATGCCTAGATCTCACTCATGAATTTGCAGTGATCCCAGCCAACAAAGAACAAAGGGCTGAAACACAGAGGTTTTTCTATAGTGCTGCAGTGTCAAGTTCCAGTCACTTGGGAGAGCAGCACACTGAGACCTTGATGTGAGCTACCAAGCGGGAAGGCTGCTCCCCATCTCTACAGGACCGTAAAAGCGGCTACCCCAGGGCCTTCTGGACAGGAAACACAAGGACACTCCCTCTGGAGAAGAGCTGGAGAGCAGGAAAGAGCAGATCACAGTGCTTCTCACGCCACACCCTTCCCTCCTCACTTCATCCTTACTTTACCAATCAAGGCAATCATCGCCTGCACCCCACAAACACACCCAGAGCTCCAAGGAGCCAGCAGCAAAGCACAACAACAAAGATAAGCAAACAAACTTATCAGGTGAAAAGCACCTGGCTACACAAGCCACACCAGCCAGCTCCACTGTAAGCTGCAGGTCTCTGGTAAGCCGCTCTGAGAAGGATCCGAGGGGGCCTTGCAGAGCACAGGTGACCTTTACCTGCCAGCTGGCTGGCAGCTACCATGCAAGGAAAACGCCAAGGACAACCAGAGCTGGGCTGATAACCAGGTTCTTTGCTTCTGTGAGGCCAGGCTTTCCGATGGGCACAGCCTCTGCCAAGGTTTAACGGGAAGAAAACATGGATTCTAAATCTAACAGGTAGCCTGAGATGTAGTTCAGTGGCAGGGCAGGTGCTCGGCAAGCGTGAAGCCCTGGGTGCCGTCCCCAGCATGAGAACAACATAAACCAAAACAAAACGCACTCAAAGCAAAATGGAAGCAGATGTCCAGTGGACAGGGGACTGGCCTAATAGAACAGGGAGCCAGCAACCCGACCCACTGGTTCCTCGTGAGGGGTCTGGGCGAGAAAGCAAAAGGTGGGCACAGACGTCCGCCCACGAGCCTCTCCAGGGGGACCCCACTGCCACACAGGGCAGGCTAAACATAACCAAATTCCTAGGACGCTCAATCACCAGCCCCTCGCCCAGTACTCTGCTGCCATTGCAAGGTGGGACAGCCAGGACCACAGAAGCCCCTCAAAAGTGAGAAAGGCTGCCAAAACCAGAGATCAGTCAGCATCCCAGAACCTCAGCTGGCGGAAAGCACTCAAGCCATGTTTCGGGGCTTAGTCTGAGCTTCCTTTCATGCAAGGCCAGTTTGTAGCTCAGGGACCTTGCATCGTTGCATCGCACGGGTGTGTGAGTGTGCTACCGCACACCTGCTGAGCTGCCACCCCAATAGCGTTCTTCACCAAGCCCTCATTCATTCCTCACTTCTGGAACAACAAAAGGCCAAGGGACATCATCCACAGCCAGCACCACTGTGAACACTGTCTCAGGGTTCTGACTGCTGGCTAAGCTCACGAGGCTCCTGCAGCAGCTACCAGCCATCCTCTGTCCCCTATCCCTCTTCAGGCTCCAGGGACACACATGGAAACACAGGGAGCTTTCAATAAGTAGCACTGTGCAGCTATCGACCTCCTCACCACCATTCCCCACACACCTGCCCACGAGGGTGGGATGCTGTGGCAGGGTAGAGGGTGCCTAAGGTGCAGTAGGAGCCTCTGCCTCTTTTCCAAGAGTCCTAACATATTCTCAGGGTAAATGATTCTATCAGAAAGAGGGGGCGGCAGAGGGTCCTTATGGAGTGAGGAGTCAACCTGGAATATGCAAATGAAACAGGGGTCCAGAAGCCCCTGAGGTTGCAAAAAATACCATGGAAATAATTCTCAAGGATTAACAGAGGGATTAAATAAACAATCCACAATGAGATAGTATTCAGCAACTAAAAACACTGCAGATGAATATTTTGGGACTTGGAAAGATGTTCACAATCTCTTAAATGGAAAAAAAATAAACTCACCATGCCAAAAAAAATTTTCAAACAAAGTTTAGAAGGACAAACACTAGGGAATTGACAGGCTATCTCTGGGTGTTATGATTTTTTTTTTCTTTTAGCTTTATTTGTATTTTCTACTTTTTCTGTAATAAAAATGCAGCTTTCTTAGAAGGAAAAGATGTACTTCCTTTTTTTTTTTAAAGAAACAACTTTATTTTAGTTTTTCACATGGCCTTAGTTGCTCCAACACTTAGTTGTGTACGTGGTGCTGGGGTTTGAACCCGGGTCCTCGTGCTTGCCAGGCAAGCGCCGAAACCGCGGAGCCACCGCTCCAGCCCGGTACTTTCTTTTTAATGTTAAAAAAATACTGGGGGGGGTTCTGGAGTGGTGGCTCAGCAGTTATGGCATTTGCCTGGCAAGCGCAAGGACTAGCACCACGCACACAACTAAGTGTTGGAGCAAAGAACAGATGAAAAACCAAATAAAATTGATTCTCTTTCTCTCTCTCTCACTGTCCTTCTATCTCTTAAAAAAAAAAAAATACTACGGGGGACTGGAGCAGTGGCTCAGCAGTGGAGCACTTGCCTGGCATGCGCAAGGACCTGGGTTCAAACCCAGCACCACGTACACAGCTAAGTGTCAGAGAAACAAAGGCCAGATGGAAAAATTAAGAAAACTGATTCTCTCTCTCCCCTTTCCCAACCCTCTCACTCTATCCCTCCCTCTCTTAAAACAAACACTATGGACATAGAGAAATAGTGATGAATAAAAACCTGGAAGGGGGCCTGGAAAAGGCAGCCAATCTAACAAGAGAGGCTGGAAGTGCAGAGGGATTCACCAATGTCTCAGTGAACATGTCTACAATACTTACAAATTCTACTTCAATCTGGTTTAGAAGCAAAAGTAATGCATTTATGAGCCATGACTCTGCAAGGTCTTTATAAATCACATCAAAAAGAGAAAGGAGGAGGAATTCGTGCAAGGTGGCTGCACAAGTGAACATATGGCATTGGGGAGGCTCTAAGTGGACCCCTAAGCCACCCTACCCCACCCCCACCCACGGGAAGCAATAAAATGTACAGGTTAGAAACTTCAAACAGAAGGCAAGAAAGAGGGCCACTCAGCCCAGAAGCTATAATTTTGTTTGAACTGTAACCAAATCAACTGCTGGAGTCCAAGTTTTGTCTCCCTCCCTCATCCCAGAATGGCCCTATGAAAACAGCCCCATTGTAGTGAGGTGTGGTGGTGAGGCTGAGGGGTGACAGTTCAAGGAGGAATGTGAGGCTGCCTGACTTAGAATAAGAATTACACAAAGCAGAGAACAAACCCTCCATCTCTGGGCAGGACTGTCTAGAATCCCACCCTCCTCATCATGAAGAGTCACTGTCCCCGAGGAGCATGCAGAACTCTGGGGAGAGCGTCATACTGGCATTCAGAGGCTTACAGTCCAGACAGGCACAGTGGCCACGCTGCAATAGTGGAGTGTTGGAGCAATGAAAACCAGATGAAAAACTGAATAAAATCGATTCTCTCTCTCATTGTCCCTCTCCGTTTAAAAAAATAAAAATGTAGAGTTCTCATAAAAATCCCGATTTCTGGGGCTGGAGGTACTCTAGCTCAATGGTACAGTGAACTCATGAGGCCCTGAGTTCAATCTCCAGTAACCCTCATCCCAAAAAATCCAGATTTCTTCCAAGTTTTCAAATATGTCAGATATCCCAGCACCAGGATATACCAAACAGCAAGAATCACCCAGGGGTGAGGGATGGCTGCCCTTTCCCACCACTCCCTATGCCTTTACCTCACTAGGCCAAGGCCATTACAGTTTCTACTCAGGCGGTTTTCACAGTAAACATTTCCCTGTAACTATGACTTTATCAAAAAGGGGAAATAAAAGACAAAAAAAGGGCCTCTTGAATTTACAGATGGCCCACTTTATTTCCTGGTCTTTGTGGACATTTAAGTGTAACCTTGACCCAGATAAAGCAGTGGTAAGAGGAGAAAGGTCTTAACAGGAAGGAAAACTTTACAGAGAGTGATCTGGAAAGCTCTGGGGCAAATGCAGACAGCAATTCCCAAGCCACTTTCAACCTAATGGGAAGGCTCAGAGAAGGTCACTTTCCCACCTATTCCTGCATTTAACATATGGAATCAAAGTACAGAATCGTGGTCATGGACAACGGCATATTTAGGATTCTTAAGATTACCTGGTCCTGCTCTTTCCAAATCAGATTCCCTAATGATAATGTTGAAAATCAGAACTATTTTCAATATTTAAAAAAAAAGGAACAGCTATGTTGAGATACAATTTACATACCATAAACTTAACCCTTTAAAAGCATTTGATAACTTTTGGTGTACTTATACCATCACCACTCTGTAATTTTAGAACATTTTCATCCTCTCCTTAAAAATGCATACTCTTGGGGTTGGGGATTTAGCTCAGTGGCAGAGCATTTGCTTAGCATGCGCAAGGCCCCGAGTTCAGTCCTCAGCCCTGAAAAAAATGAGAAAAAAAAATGCATACTCTTGGGCTAGAACGGTGACTCAGCAGTTACGGTGCTTGCCTTGCATGCACAAATCGGCAGGTTTGAACCCCAGCACCACGTACACAACAAGATGTTGGAGCAACGAAGGACAAATGAAAAATAAATAACAAACTGATTTTCTCTCTCTCTCTCTCTCACTGTCCCTCTCTCTTTATTAAAAAATTTAAAAAATACATACTCTTGCTGGGTCCAGTGGGAAGGTGGGAAGGTGTGTAATCCCAGCAACTCAGTAGGCTGAAGCAGGAGAATCCCAAGTTCAAGGCCAGCCTCCACCTAAGCAAGGCCCTAAGCAACTGAGCAAGGGCATATCTCAAAAAATAAAAGGAGCTGGCAATGTGGCTAAGGCTGTCCTTGAACTTGTGGTCCTCCTGCCTCAGACTTACAGGCCTACACCTGGGCACCCCACTATTGTCTCTCTTTCTCTTTTGTGGTACTGGAGCACCTTAGCACTGAGCCGCATCTCCAGTTCTTTCTATTTCTTCTTGAGACAGGGCCTTGCTAAGCTACTCTTTTTTATGAGCCATTACTTTTCACTGTTACCCAAGTGGGATTTGGCACACTTGTGTCTGAGGCTCGAAGGCTAACAACAGGGAATCATGTTTCTGAAACTACTTCAGGTCTCAAATCCCCTTTACTAATGTTACCCTTCTCCACAGCCTCTATCTAGATTTTTCTGATGGTGCAAACTCCAAATACATTGAGAATGCTAGGCTTAGAGAAGTTTCTTAGGGAATTCAAGACCAGGCCATATTCCTATACCACGACCCCACCATGCAGGATATACGATAGCACAGATCACAGGCTAAAAATCCTACTCTTCAGAAAGCAAGTCCCAAAGCCTCCCTTGCCCAGTGCCCCCTTCAGAAGGCACCACAGAGTGCAGGGAGACAAGACGGAGCAGCACAGCCGGAAGGCAGCAGGTGCACAGACTGGACAGGACCTAGTGGATGTCTATGGAGCCCTCCACACTGTCAGCCCTTCTCAGCCCTTTGTCACACCTTGTCATAGAGCCCACACTCCCTGCTGTCAGGGCAGCCTCGGGCAACCAAGTTTTATGTGCTGAGGTGTTCTCAGTACAAATACACCAGCCACACAGTCCCTTCTCTATTTCAGTAATGCCCTAGAAGTTCAGGTCAAAAACTGCCCAGTCGTCACTGATTCCTTTCTTTTCTTCACCTCCCAGGTCCAATTCATCAGCAAGGCCTAATAAGACCACCTTGAGTCCACCCACTTCTCACCACCTCCACTGCTACCATCTGAGTCACCCTGGAGAATAGTCTCTTGTAGTTACCTATAACCTAACCTATAGACCAGCCAGAATGAGCTGCTAGAGGCGGGTAAGTTAGTATTACCAAAACAATGAGAACACTGTCCTAACTCCCCACCATGGCCAGCAAGGCCCCTTGCCCCCTCAAGGTTCTCTCCTCCCACACCTTTGCCCTTAACCTCCTATCATGCTGGCCTCCCTTCTAACCTGGGCCTCTCCTACTGCCTGGAATGACCATCCTTGCTTCAGTCCTACTTGACATTCAGGTTTTGGTTCAACCTGAAATGTCACCTCCTCAGAAGTTTTTTATGAGCAGCCCAAAGTATCTGCCCACCCTCATCACTTCCTGCCCTTCACTGCACTCACAATATCAAAATCTGATCTGCCTACTGGCTCTTTGCACTAGAGTGCAAGTTCCATCAGGAAAGATGACAAATCTGTCTTGTCGCTACTGTATCCCCAGTGCTGACCTGTGCCTGGCACCCAAGAGGCCCAATGGATATATGCTGGGAGAATAAGCACTTGAGCTTGGGGCAGCTAAACCAAGACCACAGCCATGCTCTGCAGCCCATATGGCTCCGTGCAGAAAGGAAGAGCCAGCCAGCCTTCCATTCAAGCACCTGAATTGGAGACTACCTGGGCTAATTTAATTAGCGGTTGGCATGAGCACTGGTGATAACAGGAAGCTCTGAGTGAGGTCCACACAAGAAAACACAGGCCCCAGGGAGCTCAAGGTGGCAGACACAGAAGCTCCCATAAGCAGAGGAGCAGAGAGAAGAAACAGCAACAGGCAAGAGTGCCAGCAGGCAGCAGAAGTGAGATCACCAAGAAAAGTAGTACCTGAGAGGGGCTGAGTCACTGTACGGTCTACCAGTAAAGAGGCCATCTCCCCTGCTAAACAGTAGGCTGTCAGTGCAAGTCTCCACTGCCTTCGGATAGTCCTCAAAGTGGTGGACTGATGCGACATCACCAGCACCCTCCCTGATCCTTGCTTTGTGTTTTATTTTCCTAAAGATTGAACTCGGGGAGCTTTAACCACTGAGCTATATTCCCAATCTTTTTTATTTTGAGAAAGGATCTTGCTAAATTATGGGGGCTGGCCTTGAATTTGTAATCCTGCCACAGTCTCCCAAGTCACTGGGATTTCAGGCACGCACCCCTATACCAAACCTGATCCTTTCAATAAACCTTCATCCTACAGGATTGCACCAGAGGGTCCCTGATGCATGCAGCCCAACAGCTCTTCCTAAAACACAGCCTAGGATCTAGACTTGTACCACAGACAAAGGATCTCCAACGAAAGACAGAAAATAATCACTGGAGACACTGGACATTAGGATTGCACATTTTGGGGGGAGGTACGGGGTTCTGGGTATTAAACCTAGGGGCACTTAACCATTGAGCCACATCCCCAGCCCTTTTTATTTTTCATTTTGAAACAGGGCCTTGCTAAGTTACTGAGACTGGCTCTGAACTTGCAATCCTCCTCTCTCAGCCTGGAGTTGCTGGTATTATAGGCATGCGCCACCAAGCCCAGATGGACTGGACTTTTTTTTTTTTTTTTTAAGAGAGAGGGACAGTGAAAAAGAATCAATTATTATAATTATCAATGTGGCTTTCATTGCTCTGACACTTCACTGTGTACATGGTGCGGGGGTTTGAATCTGTGTCCTTGTGCATGCCAGGCAGTGCTGTAACTGCTGAGCCACTGCTCCAGCCCTGGACTGAACATTTTATATCCAAGAGGTTATTCAACTTTGAGGAAGGGGCTGGGCACAGTGGCAAGCGCCTGAAATCCCAGCAATTTGGGAGGCTGAGGCAGGAGAATCGCAAGTTCAAAGACAGCCTCAGCAGCTTAGGCCCTAAGCAACTTAGCAAGAAGACCCTGTCTCAAAATAAAAAAATCAAAAAGGCTGGGGATGTAGTTCAGTGGTAAAGTACCTCTGGGTTCAATCTCTAGTACCCCCCCCCAAAAAAAAAAGGTAAAAAAAAATTTTTTTTTTTAAGATAGAGGGACAGTGAGAGAGACAGAGAAAGGGAGAAACAACTTTATTTAGTTTTTCTTGTGGCCTTAGTTGCTCTAACACTTAGTTGTGTATGTGGTGCTGGGGTTTGAACCCAGGTCCTCGTGCTTGCCAGGCAAGCGCTGAAACCACTGAGCCACCGCTCCAGCCCCCCCCCCCCAAAAATTTTTTTTGAAGAGGCACTCATGCTCCAAATTTTTCATTAACTACTATATGAATCCTTCAAAATAAATCAAATTGGGGCTGGGGCTATAGCTCCAAAGTAAAGCACTTGCCTAGCATGCACTGAGGCCCTGGTTTCGATTTCCAGAATGGAGGTGGGGGGAAAGTCTATTGGCTTTCTATAATACCCTCTATGGGAATTATACCAAGCAGGGAAGGAATAAAGACACGATCCACTTTGTAGACTTTGCATTCACAAGAGCCCTCCTATTGCCAGAGCCCCCTGAACTGGAACCCAATACGCTCAGCATAATTCAGGATAGCTCCAGGGTGGGCCATGGGGAAAAAGCTCCATGGTTATGTGCTCAAAAATGTTTCTCCAAGACACTTTTGAGTCAGGGGCCAGAGGACACAACTGAAATCTAAGCCACTCAGGAGGCAGAATTGCAAGTTTGAGGTCAGCCTGGACAACTTAGCAAGACACTGTCTCAAAACAAAAAGAATAAAAAAGAACTGAGGATGTCACTCATTGTAGAGCACACTTGGGTTCAATCCCTGTACCAAAAAACAAAATAAACAAAACAAAACAAAAACCAGAATCAGGAACATAGCAGCTGCTCAGTTAGTGTGAATTTTCTTCTCTTGCCCTAGCAAATAACCCCCTCCAACTTCTCCTCTAACCTCTCTACTCAGACTTTTCCCCCAATTTTATCAACGATTCTTTGCCCTCTTTGAGCTCACAATTAACTATTCAAACTCTACACAAAAATGGAAATTTGGATCTAGACTACTGAAGGGCAGAAAATAGGTAAGAATCACGGATGGGGCTAGAACAATGCTCAGCGTTTCTGGTGCTTGCCTAGCATGCCCAAGGATGCAGGTTCAAACCCCAAAACCACGTACACAATGAAGTGTCAGAGAAACAAAGGCCAGGTGAAAAACTAAAGTTGATTCTGTTTCTCTCACTTTCTCTGTTTAAATATACATATATATGGGGCTGCCCACTGGGAAAGAAAACCCAAGACTTTTGACAGCTACTACAGGAATGGAAAGAGAAGCATTGAACCTGATGTCAGCAAAACTGTTCACACAGTTACAGCAACACACACCGAGGCTAGTGTAGACACAGTTCCTCAGTACTGCCATTAGACCTGGTTCACGTTGTTACAGCCCTTATTAACTATTCTGTTACTGTCTGTGCCTGTCCCCATACAACTCTGTGAACTTTTTGAGAGACTGACATTTTCATCTCTGTAACTATAGCTCCTAGCTCAGTGCATGCATTTGCAAACACACATACACACTTTTTTTTTTATGGTGGTGGTACTAGGGATTGAACCCAGGTCTTGCACATGCCAGGCAAGTGCTCTACCACTGAGTTACATCTCCAACCTTTTTTTTTTTTAAGATTGAGACAGAGTCTTGCTAAGTTGCTCAGGCTAGCCTCAAATTTGTGATCCTCCTGCCTCAGCCTCCCAAGTTGCTGTGATTTTAGGTGTGGGCCACTACATCCCCACTGAATTTTAGAGGCAGGGTCTTACTATGCTACCCAGACTGGTTTTCAACTCCTGCACTCAAGGGATGCTGCTAGCTCAGCCTTCATACTGCTAGGACTACAGAAGTGTGCCACCATGCCTGGCTAGTGCACACTCTCTAATAATTAAAGGTTAAAGAGAATACAAAAGAAAAGTAGCGTATCTTGTTGTGGAAGAAGAGTAAAACTCAGCTGGGCATGGGGGCACACACCTGTAGACCCAGCTACTCAAGAGGCTGAGGTAGAAAGGTGGCAAGTTTGAGGTCAGCCTGGAGTACTTCCCAAGACCTTGTCTCAAAAAAAGGAAAAAAATTAAAAGGGTTAGGGAGCAGGAGGAAATGGTGCTCTGAACTTAAAAATCTGGAGGACATAATGCTCTAAGCTTTTAATTCTTGTTATTTCTTTTTGTTTGTTTGTTTTTTTAATTTTTTTCCAATTTTTGTTATTTCTTAAGTCTGGTACAGCCACCCTCCTTGGACCATGAACATGTGGGGGTTATGTCCTGGAAACTTACATACCAAGGTCATTTTACAGCTTCTAATAAAAATGTCTCCTCAAATATCCACTTAAGCAGATATCTGGCTCGAAAACTACTATTTATCTTTAAACACATAAAAAGAGGATCTCCTACCCTCTGAAACCTTCATACCACAGCTCCCTGAAAAGAAGTTAAAGGGTAGAAGAGTGAAACCAAAACCAACCACAAAAAGCTACACAGTAATGTGTTCAGAGTCTGCGTGGGGGATGTACATGTGTGACATTCCTTAAAATGTTAAGAGGGTAAGAACCATGAACTGTGTTCTCCAGTGCAGAGCTCCATTGTGGAGCCTTAGAAGGGCCCCAGCCAAATCAAGAATGCTTCTATTTAGTATTTGTAGGCAGGCATTTAAAAACCACCCTAGGGGCTGGAGTGGTGGCTCAGCGGTTGGAGCGCCTGCCTGGCATGTGTGAGGACCCGGGTTCAAACTCCAGCACCAAATACACAACCGAGTCAGAGCAACAAAGGCTAGATGAAAAAATAAATAAAGTTGATTCTCTCTCTCTCTTCAAAAAAAGGAAGAAAGAAAATAGAAAGAAAACACCCTAGCCAGGCGCAGTGGTGTATACCTGTAATCCCAGAGGCTTGGGAGGCCTAGGCAGGAGGGTTGCAGATTCAAAGCCAGCCTCAGCAACTTCACTAGGCCCTAAACAACTTAGTGAGACCCAGTCTCAAGATAAAAAACAGAAAGAGCAGGGATGTGGCTTGGTAGTTAAGCATCTCTGAGTTCAATGCCCAGTACCAAAATAAATAAATAAAAATATAAATATAAACTTCCTAAAAGAACCGAGTCAGACACATTGTTTTCTTTTTTCTGCTTATAGATGAGAATCTTGGGATCCTAGAAAATGTCAGTTGAATAAGAATGCAGAATTAGGGGCTGGAGCGGTGGCTCAGTGGTTTTGGCGCTTGCCTGACAAGCACGAGGACCCGGGTTCAAACCCCAGCACCACGTACACAACTAAGTGTCAAAGCAACTAAGGCCATGTGAAAAACTAAATAAAGTTGTTTCTCCCTTTCTCTCTCTCTGTCTCTCTCTCTCTCTGTCCCTCTCTCTTTAAAAAAAAAAAAGAAAAAAGAATGCAGAATTAAAATTCCACCACGCCCTACCTGCTAGGGTCAGACTGGTAAACCTATTTGCCAGGTACTAGACACATTCACAGACATTATCTCAGTTAATACTCATTTCCACTCTCCAGGAAAGGCCTATCCACCCCATTCCAGAGCAGCAGACAGGAAACTTTAGGACAGTTAAGCCACAGGCAGCTCACCCATGTCCTCTGCCTTGGGAAGAGGCAATTTCTTCCTTCCCCCTCCAAGATATCCCAACAATTCAACACATATTTTAGGATCAAATGAAGACATTTTGCCATAGCATCACAAAGTGGGAAGACCATGGATTTTAAGACCAGCTGCAAAGAAACTGGAATCCCCTTTGCACAGTCACTGAATTTAATCACACTGTTTGCTGTCCCTAAATACCATGTTACCCCCACCAAAGTTAGCCCTGGCCAGACTTCAGGAGCAAAGTCTCTGCTTGTTCTGAAACAGATCATATTCATGATCCCTAGACCATTTCTCAGGACTGAGTGAAAAACAACCACAACTTCCCCTGCTCTTGGTTCCTCCCAAACGACTGTTGAACCTCATCTGGAAACAGCTGGGAGGCAGCAGTTAATAGGAAGCCAAACCAAAAAAAGCACAGAGTGTACCAGGGAGAATTAGGCAGCTAGAACCAAGAGGTCAGAAGACAGACAGGAAGCTGAAGTTAGAAAGGACCTAAGCCATAAACAGTCACATATAAGGGCAGCCCCAGCTGACCTTCCGCTCAGCCCAAGTAGAAGAAACCAGGAAAAGCAGTACAGGCTCTGACCCCACTGAACAGGAAGTCAGAACAGCTCTGAAGCTAGTCTTCTTTCCTCCCTGTCCCCCATCTCTGAAAGACCTTACTTCTTTGAAAAGTTATCATGATAGAAGAACTGAGGTCAAAAACATCTTCATGAGAAATTACTAAGCGGATACCAGCCAGAGACCTTCAGTGGTGGACAGACCCAGGGTGGCAGTAGACCTTAACCACAAGGAACAATAAAAGCAAGAGCCAGGGGGCTGGAAGCTTTGAAAAGCAAGGTAAGCACCAAACTAGTGGTACATTTTGTAATCAAGAACAGTAATTAAGCAGTGGCCAGTTTCCAAAATGTTTTTGGAAAAAAAAAAACCTATTACTAAAATTCTTTCGAGTTATTTAATAAACCTTTAGGTTATCCAAACAAAGGACAAAGAGGAGACTAGCTTATTTTGCTGAGCTTATGTAGGTGAGGCCTTTCCAGCCTGTGCCTCCTGTGACTCAAGCATCTGTTCTTTCCCTGTACAAGCAGAAGTTTATATTAAAATAAAGACAGGATTAAGTCTTCTTAATAGAACACATTCCTGTCTTTCTCCTCTGGTTTTGTTTGAAAAAGCTTTCTCATAGATTATGCTGTGATCTAGTTGGGTTTAATTCCAATGGAAGTGCTCAAAATTTGAGATGGAAGGGTGCATAGGGCTGCAACATCAATGCCGTTTGTTTTTTTAAAACAGAACATCTTCTAGGCTCACTGCCAGCTCACACTGGCAAGACCTGAGAATCAGAGCAGACTGACCACTGTGCCACGTCAGGGGGAGAGCAGAAAAAGCTTTGGGAACAAGTCATCAGGGAAGCCTTCAGGAGAGGAAACACGGGTGAGGGGAGTGTTTCAGGAACATAACAAAGGAACACACAGACCAATCATTTATTCCGGAGAAGGAAAACACCACCCAGGGCCAACTATCTATTATTTTAAATTCAGGTAAATACATAACTGGGGTTTATTCAGAGCTCACTACTCTCAAAAAGAAAAGAAAAAGACACTTATGCAGAAGGACTGGCTGAACACAGGAGTTTAAGACCAGCCTGGGTTACACCCCTCAACAACAATAACAATAAAAAAAAAAAAAGGAGAGTGAAATATTTTTACTCTTCTCTATACTGTTTCTGGAGTCTCAAAGGAAACTTTCCCTGTGCTGCCTGCAGAGCAGAGCTAGAAGAACCAGGGCCACTGCAGTTACTAGGGCAAGAAGCCCAACTCTGTAGGGATCCTAGGGCAAGTTCTGTTCAGGGCTGGGCTGTTCAGGCCAAGACAACCAGTGCAAAGAAGTTCTATAATTGAGCTAGAAAAGTCACCTGAAGCAAATGCCTAACACACACACTGAGGAAGGGAGAGAATGGAAAGACATTTTAACTAACCTAGAGAGCCAGGTATTTAGGGGGGGAAAAAATCTCTGCCCAAGGCCAAATCCACGTCAGGATGGTGTCTGGGATGTGTGCCCTTAACACTGACATCTCCCTCATATAATGTTTCAGGGACACCCGGAAAACCCTTCAGCTTGCCAGGACAGACTGCACCTCCCACAGCTGTAGCTCCAAAAGTCTTCCTAGGAGCACCCAGGACTCTCCCAAAGGTCCTCGAAACAAATGGGTTATGAGGAGGCCCAGCCTCCAAACAATGCCAAAAGTAGCTAACATTTCTGAAGCACCTAACCGTGCAAGGCACTGTAATAAGCACCTTACCTATCTCAGTCCATCCCCACAACAGCTCCCTGGAGGCAGATACCACTGTCATCCGCTCTTTACAAAGAAGGAAACAGATCCGAGACATTACACAATCACAATCAGTGGAGCCAGCGCCCCCGACTCCCTGGACAGGTGGTCCTACCCCCTCGCTGGGTATCGCTGGACACACAAAGAGTTTGGGGGAAGGGGCCGACAGAACTGGGCAACATACGGTGCCACCTTTCTACAGCCACATAAGGTGGCTCCCGGGACACTGGAGGGGAAGGCCTGGAAGGGGAACGTGAAGCCGGAAGAAGCCGGGCACTGATGACAGGGAAGAGGCCAGAACCGGGGCGCCTCTCGCTACGTTGGAACCCTAATCCATAAGCCCTCCCGAAGGGAGAAGACCCAAAGGGTCCCCCAGGCGACCCAGCCCTCCACGCTCGTCTGGCCACCGGGAAGCCGGGTGGGGAGACGCGGCCGGGCGGGGTACGCGAGGGTCGCCGCGACCCACCTGTAGGCCAGGGTCATGCACTCGAAGAGCTTTGTGAGCGAGGCGTCGATGGACAGGTGGCAGGAGCTGGTCTTGCCGAAGCTGTAGGTCTGGCACGTCTGCTTGTTGACCGTGTCGAAATCGTAGCCCTTCTTGGGCGGGTGCTCGCGGTGCGGCGACGACACCATGAAGTGGCCGCTGTGGATGATCTGCTGGGGACGCGGAGGCTCCTCGCGGCCCGGCCCGGCCCGGGGGGGCAGCGGCGCAGCGCTCGCGTGGGCCCGGGCCGAGGTGGCCGCGCCGGAGGCGGGCGGAGGGGACGGCTCATCCGTGTCCGAGTCGTCGTCGTCCTCGGGCACCTGGGGCTTGAGAAGCACCGAACGGACCCGACTGCGGGGCCGGCGCGGGGAACACATGAAGACGTCGGCAGCCATGAGGGAGGCCCAAGTGCGGCATCCCCCGGAGGCCCGGGCGACGCGGGGAAACGAGGCTGAGGGGCGCCGGCCCGGCCCGCGCGCGGACTGTCCGCGAGCGCGCGGCGGGGCGGGAGGAGGAGGGCGCCGGCCCCGAGTGACGTCACTGGCGCGCCTCGGCCAATCGGATGCCCGCGTCGGCCTCTTAAAGGCGCAAGGGAACTTTTCCTAATCTAGGCGGACAAAAAAAAAAAAAAACACACCAGGCCACGCCTCTGTTCCCCGCCCCTCTCCGCCCCCGCTCCTCCAGACCGGCTGGGAAGCGGCGAGACGCAGGGGCCGGGTCGGGACGCGCCCCTAGAGGGTGTCTCGGCCAAACCTCCACCCACTGGCTGTGCTGGTCCCGCCCCGCCCCTGCCCCGCCCCGCCTCTCCCCGCCCCGCCCCGCGCAGCCGGCGCTGGGGGAATCGCCCAGCCGCTAGCAGCGGGCCAGGCGGGCGCTCCACGTGGTAGGTGGGGGTGGAGCTCCTCCCCTCCCCAGCCTGCTCTCGCCTGCAGGGCCCGGAACCAGGTCCTCGACAGCTCCTTCCAGACCTTGTGTGGTATTGTGCCCACGCCCTTCATTTTATTGTTGTTGCATTCCGAAGGGATTTTCCAAATGTACACACAGAACAGGAGCACTTCTCGCGGAGATGTGACATCGCAGAGGTCCAAGCCAAGGCACTGTCGCAGGCACCTGGCTCTTAAGTGGCAGAGCCAGACTGGAGCCCAGCTCCCTTCAAGGACCACTCAAAACACTGTAGTGTTGTTTTAGAGATTGACTGGTGAACCAGTCCCTAAATAATTCCAAAAGGGGAAATTCTGAGCCATGGTTTTCTTCTCTGTCAAATGGAGGAGAGAAATCCTGTGCCTCAGAAAGAAAGGACCTTCTTTCCAACCAATTTACCAATTATTTTTCAGAAAGAAAACACCTGGGCTGGAGGGGTGGCTCAGCGGTTTCAGCGCTTGCCTAGCAAGCATGAGGACGCGGGTTCAAACCCCAGCACCACTTACACAACTAAGTGTTGGAGCAACTAAGGCCATGTGAAAAACTAAATAAAGTTGTTTCTCTTCTCTCTCACTGTCCCTCTCTCTTTAAAAAAAAAAAAACACCTTTCTAATTGTCTTCTAACCAATTTACATGTGGTACAGAATGAGTGTTCAATAAATGTACAACAGGCTGAAAAGGAACTCAATTGACCAACCCAGGGGTGCCTGGGAATTGCCAAAACTCAACCCACTTTTTGACCTAAAGCTGCAGTTTTATATGCTTCAACCTAATAGTTGCCCTCAAGGTGGGAAGGACCAGATGGACGGGTGGCTCCTGGGCGAGAGTTTGAGATTTCACTCTTGCCCAAACCACCATTCCCACCTCTGATTGCAAATGGAAAGTCCAGCCTTTGAGTTGCCTTCCTTTACCCCAGGAATCCTTTCTTTCTTTCTATTTATTTATTTTCAAGGGAGAGGGAGGAAGGGCTGGAGCAGTAGGTCAGCAGTTGCCGCTCTCGCCTGGCATGCGAGGACATGGGTTCGAACCTCAGCACCATGTACACGACCAAGTGTCAGAGCAATGAAAACCACATGAAAAACTAAATAAAATTTATTCTCTCTCACTGATCATCTCTTTCTTAAAAAAAAAAGAAAAGAAAAGAAAAGAAAGAGTCAATTTCATTTATTCATTTGGTTTTTGTTTCTTGGGCACTTAGTTATGTATGTGGTGCTGGGGTTTGAACCTGGGTCCTTGTGTATACCAGACAAACGTGCCAACTGCTGAGCCACAGCTCCAGCCCTGAATTCTCTCTTTAGTAAACTTAAATGCCCAGATTCTTTTGTTACAGAAATTCCAGCTCAGGAATTTTATCCTAGGCCTGGAGGTATAGTTCAGTACTGAGTGCTTGCCTAAAATGCCAATGCCCCTTGTTAAATCCCCAGCACAAAGAAAGAATAATAATAGTTATAATTATTATAGCTTTAGTTATATTATTATATTGATTATGTTGTTATTATTTTACTCTAAGGCTATGTGTACAAGTAATTGTATCATCATTTATATCAGCAAATATTAGAAACAATGTAATTCTAACAAGAGGGAATTCCTTGAACATATTATAGGATGCCCACCATATAATGGAATGCTATATTAAATGTTGTAAATGTATATTTATTGATATGGAAAAATGTCCTTGATATAATTTGAGTGGAAAGCAACAGTTTTTTTCCCCAGTATTGGGAACTGAAGCCAGGACCTCACATGTAAGACAAACACTACCTTTTTTTTTTTTTTTTAAGAGAGAGGGACAGCGAGAGAGAGAAAGACAGAATCAGTTTTATTTAGTTTCTCATGAACTTTCGTTGCTCACACACTTCATTGTGTACGTGGTGCTGGGGTTTGAACCCTCGTACTTGCACATGCAAGGCAAGTGCCGTAACCGCTGAGCCACCACTCCAGTCCCCAAACACTACCTTTGAGCTATGTTGCCCACCCTTTTAAAGATCTTTTTGTTTCTGTGTGTGTATGTGTGTGTGTGTGTGTGTGTGTGTGTTTGTGTGTGTTTGGTACTTGATACTAGAGACTGAACCCACCACACCTGGCCCTTTTAAAAAAATTTTCAAGACAAGGTCTTGCTGAATTGCCCAGGCTGGCCCTGAACCTGTAATCCTCCTGCCTCAGCCTCCCAAGTCGCTGGGATTATAGGTATGCCACCACACCTGGGTAAAAAACTATTTTATTTATTTGTTTATTTGTATTGTTTGGTACTGGAATTGAACCCATGATACTGAAAGCTCAGTGCTTCCTCCTCCCCATGACTTCCAAAAACAAAGACAAGGTTTTGAGAAAAAGGAAAAAGATCTACTATTTTGCTAGCAGAGGAGAAACACAGGACACTCAAGTGCCAGAAGCTGTGACTCTGTCAGGGGGAGCAGAGGACTTTTAAAGAGATGATTCGAAGCCTATACTCCAGCTGTGCCCTGTATTGTAGCCTTGAGAGAGCCACTTTCTAGATCCGAAGGTGCGGATCTGAAAGTTCTGAAGTTTGGACTCCTTCCTGCCTGTGGCCTGTGCATAACTTAGCCCAGGTTGGGAAGGTCAATCTTGCCTTCTCCACGATTAGGGAGGTGGAAAAGGAGAAGAGGAAACAAGTCAGGTTTACAATAAGCTTCAGTGGGAGAGAAGCAAGCATTAGATCAAAGTATAATGTGAACCCCTTCTTAACACCTGGGTCACTTTACCTCTGAGACACATCTCCAGCCCTTCTTATTTTTTACTTAGAGCCAGCGTCTCACTAAAGTTACTCAAGGGTCTCACTAAATTGCTGAGGCTGGTCTTGAACTTGAACTTGAAATCTGCCGCAGCCTCCTAAATTGGTGAGATTACAGGTGTGTGCTACCACCTAACCTGGCTAAAAAACTGTTTTAAAAAAATTATCAAGGGGCTGGAGCAGTTGCTCGGCGGTTATGGCGCTTGCCTGGCATGTGCAAGTACATAGGTTCAAACCCCAGCAACCCACATACACAACTAAGTGTCAGAGTAACGAAAGCCATGTAAAAAACTTAATAAAAGTTGATTCTCTCTGTCTTTCTCTCTCTCACTGTCCTTCTCTCTTAAAAAAAAAAATTATCAAGCAGAAGTTGGATATAGTGGTGCACGCTTGTAATTCCAATAACTCGGGAGGCTAAAGCAGGAGGATCCCAAGTTTGAGGCCCTCAGCAACTTAGCAAGACCATGTCTCAAAATCAAAAAATGAGGTTTTTCTTTTTTTCACATATGCCAAGCAAGTGCTGTAACCCCTTAGCCACTGCTCAGCTCAGTGGATGGAGCTACTCCAGCCCCTCCAGATATTTTTAATCCATCTTTGGGTGTTGAGCTCTTAGAAACAGAAGGCCAACTATATTTTCTGATTTTTTTCCTCTTTGAAAATTTCCTACTTTTAGGGAAATTTTACTAAAAGTTTAAATCATGCCCTTTTTTTAAAACTTTCTTAAAAGCATCCTGTCCTTGTTTTATGGATGCAGTACTGAGTATTTTGAGTTTATTTGAATTTTTTATTTTATTTTATTTTGTATGTATGTGTGTATGTGTGTGTGTGTTTACTCGGGATGGAACCAAGGGCCACTTTAGCACTGAGCTACATCCCCAACCTTTCTTATTTTATTATTATTATTTTTAATTTTGAGACAGGATCTTGCTAAATTGCCAAGGCTGGTCTTGAACTTGGATTTCTCCTGCCTCCACCTCCTAAATTTCTGGGGTTACAGGCATGTGCCAACACTGCCTATTTGAAGTTGACTTTTGCTCCCTACATTGTACATCCCTCCACCCCCACCCTGTTTGTCCTGAACACTCTTCCTGTTGGAGTTTTCCTCTGAAATCTGGAAAGCAGCCTTTAGAATGACTGACCGCACCTATGCGCATGGTAGAAGCGACGAGGCCCATCACCTGTTGAGTTAGCGTGTGACCAGCAGCCCTTTGGATGCAGGCTCCTAAATGTGGGTGTCTGGCAGTCTCCTGATGGGAGGGGGTCCTGGCCATCCAGGAAGGACCTCCAGTTGTCTTCTGGGAAGGCATGAATAAGGCAACACCGGGAAGGGACCTTGCCCAGCTGTGCCCACACCTGCTGTCTCCCTGCTCTCGGCCTCTGGTCACTCCCTCCCTCCCTGCTCTCAGCACGTCCATCCGGACTCTGGGGCCTCTCTGATTTCTTTTCTCCAAAAGTGCAGCGAGAGGCAGTCGGCAGGACTATGCAGGCTGAGGCTGGGCACCTGGCAGATTCACTGTCCCATATAGACTTCTGACCCAATCTCCTCCTTCCTTGCTTTCTGCCCTCCCTGAAGCTTCCAATTGCAGAGACTCTCTGGGATCTTGAGAAAGGCCTGAGCTGCATCTCTTCCAGATCTGCTTTTGTGGCTCTTCGGTCTGATCTTCCTCGTCCTTGCAAAGTTCATTTCTTTTTCTTTCTTTCTTGTTTTTTGTTGGTGGCGCAGGACTGAACACAGTCTTGTGCATGTCAGCTAAGTGCTCCACCACTGATTTAGCAACACCCCCAGTCCTACAAAGATCATTTCTCTTCCTCCATTCTCCTTTCCATTTCTTTGCGGGGGGGGGGGGGGGTTGTTGTTGTTGATGTTGTTTGTTTTTGGTACTAGGGTACTAGTGCCCAGGGGCGCTCAACCACTGAGCCACATCCCAAGCCTGTTTTATTTTTTATTTTGAGACAGGGTCTTGCTAAATTGCTGAGGCTGGCTTTGAACTTGATCCTCCTGCCTCAGCCTCTGGAGCAGTTGGGATTACAGGCAAGCACCCAGCGGCTCCTTTCCACTTTCACATACTATAGTTTAGGATAAATATGAATTTTCTGTTTCTGCTTCTTTCTCTTTTGTGCCTGGGAAGTGATTTTGGAGAAGAGGGGTGAGAATATATGCTTAATTAATGCCTACATAGTTTAAAAAAAAATTTTTTTTTTGACTATTTGCTAACTTTCTTTTTCCCCATACTAAGGGCTGAAGCCAGGGGTGGTTTACCACTGAGCTTCATCTCTACCCTTTTTAATTTTTTTTTTTTAACTTTTGAATCAGGGTCTCATTAAGTTACAGAGTCTGGTCTTGAACTTGGATCTTCCAGCCTCAGCCTTCCAAGTCATTGGGATTACAGGTGTGCAGCACCACACCCAGCTATTTGCTAATAGATCCTTTCCACCCCTGCCCCAGGCAACTATTGATCTGTCTTGTTCTAATTGTTTTGCATTTTCCAGAATACCATTTAAATGGAATAATTCAAAGACTGGGGGTGTAGCTCAGTGGTAGAGACTGTGATTGACTTGCTCAAGACCCAGGGATCAATCCCCAGCACACACACACACACACACACACACATACAAAAGTAGCTGGGCGTAGTGGTGGCACACCTCTGATCCCATAGTCTTGCTAAATTGCTTGATGCCCGGCTTAATGGTGCCATTCAATATGCAGCCTTGAATCTGTCTTTTCACTTAAAGTCTGGCATCTGAGCTCTTTCTCTGTAGTTCATTAGTTTTTATTGCTGACTACTATTTCATTTACTGAATAGGCCACACTTTTTCCTTTCATCTTTAGTTTTGTCTAATCTTTGGCAATTATGAATAAGGCCACTGTAAACATTCAGGTTCTTGTACACTTTCATTCCTCTTAGGTAAATACATGGGAATGGGCTGCTAGGTCCTGAAATAAGTTTATGCTTAATTTTATAAGAATCTTCATATTCTCTCTCTCCTCTCTCTCTTTTTTTTTTTTTTTTTTTTTTTTTTTTTTTTTTTTTTTTTTTTTTTTTTTTTTTTTTTTTTGCTATTGGGGGTTGAATCCAGTTCCACACACAAGTTCTCTCTCTTGGAGCTCCATCCCCATCCTTTTTTTGCCCAGGCTGGCCTCAAATTTACAATTCTCCTGCTTCAGCCTCTTTTTTAAAAAAGAGAAAAGGGGCTGGAGCGGTGGGTCAGCGGTTAGAGTGCTTGCCTGGCAAGCGCAAGGACCGCAGCACCGCGAACAACTAAATGTCAGAGAAACGAAGGCCAGAGGGAAAAATAAGTAAAAATTGATTTTCTCTCTCTCTCTCTCTCTCTCACTCACTGTCCTTCTTTCTCTCTAGAAAAATAAAATAAAGTAAAAAATAAAGAGGGGGAAGAGGGAGAGAAAGAAACTTAGTTGTATATGCGGTACTAGGGTTTGAACCCAGGTCCTTGTGCATACCAGGCAAGCGCTCCAACCACTGAGCCACCGCTCCAGCCTGTGCTTTAGCATCTTGAGCAGCTGAGATTGCAGGCTTGTGCCACCAAAATCTACCAACTCCCATTTTGCAAATGGCCACACACTTTCCATTCCATCAGCAGTGCATGCAAGTTGTAGTTGCTGTGCACGCCTGCATTTGACACCATCAGTCTTTGTAGCCATCCTGCCATGCAGGTCAAGAAATCTCACTGCGGGTTTACTTTGCATTTCCCTGATGCCTAATGATGTTCTGCATCTCTCATGGCCTGATTTGTCTTCCATACGTATTCTTTGATGAAGTATCCATGCAAATTCTTTGCTAAGTAAAATGTTTGCACAGACGTAGGGAGAGCTGTTGACCTTTTTTTATTATTGAGTTTTGAGTGATCTTTATATATTCTGGCCACAATTCCTTTATTAGATATGTGTTTTTACAAACATTGCCAGTCCAAGGCTTGTGATTTCATTCTCTACATAGTGTTGTTGTTTTTTTTAAGAGAAAGAGGGACAGTGAGAGAGAAAGAGCGTATCAATTTTATTTAATTTTTTGTGTCGCTTTCATTGCTCTAACACTTCATTATGTCCGTGGTGCTGGGGTTTAAAATTGCATCCTCACACATGCCAGGCAAGTGCCATAACCGCTGAGCCACCAGGCCAGCTCCTCTGCACAGTGTCTTTAGCAGAACAGAAGGTTTTTAAAAAAAAAAAAAATTCGTAAAGCAAAAGAATTAATTTTATGTACTTTTTGTCTGGTTTTTGTTTTTTCAACACTTTGTTGTGTATGTGATGCTGGGGTTTGAACCTGGGTCTTCATACATGCCAGGCAAACACTCTATCACTGAGCCACTGCTCTAGCCCAGAAGTTTTAAATTTTAATAAAGCCTAATTTATCCATTTTCCTTCTACAGTTAGTACTTTGAAGCCATATCTTAAACAAAACAAAAATAAAACAAACAAACAAAAACCCCAGCTTTGTCAGGCACAGGGACACGTACCTGAAATCTCAGCAACCTGGGAGGGTTACGGCAGAAGAATCACAAATTCAAGGTCAGCCTGGGAAACTTAGCAATACCCTGTCTCAAAACAAAAAGTAAGCCACGCATGGTGGCACATGCCTATAATCCCGGTATTCAGGAGGCTGAGGAAGGAGAATCACAAGTTCAAAGGCAGCCTCAGCAACTTAGTAAGGTCCCAAGCAACTTAGCAAAACCTTGTCTCAAAATAAAAAAAATAAAATAAAAATGACTGGGATGTGGCTCAGTGGTTAAGCATCTCCAGGGTCAATCTCTGGTACAAAAAAAAAAAAAAAAAAAGGAAAGAAAGAAAAAGGAATAAAAATATACATATAAAGAGCTGGGGATGTAGCTCAGTGGTAGAGAGCCCTGGATTTGATCTCTAGCATCAAAATTAATTAATTACCCCAATTTAATTTTTAAAAAAGTCTTGCCTACCTCCACGACACACTTTCTCCTATGCTTTCCTCTCGAATTTTTGAATTCATGTATTTATTACATTTTGGTCTATGGTCCCTTTTGAGTGAATTTGCCATAAGGTGCAGGTCATTGTGCACACACATATCCGATCATTCCAGCATCATTTGTTGTGTTTTGTAATTATTATTAATGCTATCAGCATTCTCCCAGTTACAAATCCTAGAAAGTATTCCAGGGGCAGGAGGGTGTTCTGGTTCCACTTTGCCACTGAGCCACCTGCCCTGTGTGCCTCCTAGCCTGACAGCCAGGGCCTTCTGCAGTTCTTGGCGGGCAGCAGTATTAGCTTCTGGCCTCTTTGCCTCTTCTCTCTCATCCTGAAATCTCCTGCATAAAACAAACCGTGGAAGGGCAGGGGTGGCCTCGCGGTCTGGCAACGAACCTTTGAAAATAAACAAGCGCAGAAACTGAAAGGCAGCGGCTACCTCTGGGGACTACTCGGAGAAAGAGTTCAGGGCCAGTGCATCCGCCGCGCGTGGCTCTGCAGCCCTGACCTGGCGGCGGGTCGGATGCACAAAGCCAAACAGGATCCCGATTGCTCCAGATGTCGCCTCTGGCCAGAGAGACCCTGATGCCTTTACAGAGAGCACCTAATTGTAAGGGGAGCAGGCAGAGTCCTGTGGCGGAAAGGTCCTTGTACATCCTGTTCCTTGTCCCCACACAACCCTGGGAGGCAGGCAGAGCAGGTATCCTTAACCCCGTCTCACACAGAGGGTAACTGAGGCACAGGGGTGTGAAGACATAGACGAGTGTGGTTTGGGGATTTTTCAAATAGCTTATGGAAGTATTTACTTATTCGTTTAAATTTTAACATGTTTATTTTTGTCCTGGGGATTGAACCCAGGCAAGGATGCTTTACCACTGAGCTACATCCCCAGTTCTTAAAATTTCTTTTGTTTTTATTTTTAAATTTTTGAGACAGGGTTTCTCTAAGTTGCTGAGGCTGGCCTCAAAATTGCAGTCCTCCTGCCTCAGCCTCCTGAGTTGCTGGGATTATAGGCCTGCACCATTACACCTGGCCAGACATTATAATTTACATTCCTTTAAATTTGTCTCCCCCTCCTTTTTTTTTTTTTTTTAAGAGAGAGAAAGATTTAATTTTGTTTTTTCATCTGGTTTTTGTTTTTTCTACACTTAGTTGAGTATGCTGGGGTTTGAACATGGGTCCTCGTGCATGCCAGGCAAGCGCTCCACCACTGAGCCACTTCTCCATCCCTAAGTGTGCCCATTTTAAATGTACAATTCATTCAGTTTTTTTTTTTTTTTTGGTACCTGAGATTGAATTCAAGGATGCTTAACCACTGAGCCACATCCCCAGCCTTTTTTTTTTTTTTTTTTTTTTTTGAGACAGGGAGGGTCTTGCTAAATTGCTTTGGGCCTTGATAAAATGAGCCTGGCTTGGAACTCTCAATCCTCCTGCCTCACCCTCCTGAGTAACTGGGATTACAGGCATGCACCACCACACCTGGCCAATTCACTGAGTTTTAATATGTTTATACAGTTGTCTAATCGTCCCCACAATCCAATTTTGGATTTTCATCACCCAAAAACAGTCCTTCATGCCACTTTGCAGTCAAACCCTGTTCCCAGCCTCAGATAAACTAGGTTTTCCTTTCTGTCTCCACTGTTTTGCTTTTTCTAGAAATTTTATATCAGTAGAATCGTTCAGTACAGGTCATCTCTCCATTTGGATGGAATTGATTCTAGAACTTTCTCTACACACCAAATCTGAGGATGCTCAAATCCGTGTTGGTCTTCTGACATCCTCAGATGCAGAGGGTTGGCCATGTGTACCCACAGCGGGATTTTAAGCCAGATTCTAGCAGCACAGCAAACACACCTTTAATGGCAGATTCCTACTGGTGTGTTACCTTAGGGGGACCCTGGTCTTTAAACGTGTTTTTGTAAGTTCAGATGCAAGTGACCAAAATGGAGACAGACCAAAAAGTGGCTGAGCAAGGCTTTTACTGGGACTGGCTCTTGCACGAGGTCCATCAGAGTGAGGGGCCAGAAAAGTTGCTTTTGGCCCTGCCTGGGCAGCGACTTTATAGTCTGGGGTGGGAAAGGGAAGTTTGGGGACCTCGTGTCCTTTGGGGATTGGCTGGGGACTCCATCAATCATGAGGTGATTGTGAGACGCCTCTGGACAACCTGATACCCTGCCCCCATCCAGCGCCTGAAACCAACCTAACATCCCGACCTTTTTGGTGATATACAGTGCTGATTTCCATCTGGCCCCTTCCTGCTGTTTATGGGGCATTGTAGGGAGGGGAAGGTTCAGGTGTTGGTTTGGTAGGGAGGCAGCTGTAAGGGTGCAGGAGCATTTGGTGGTATGTTACTCTAGTGACCTCGCTCCTGCAGTTTCAGGCAAACCTGAGGAGACAGGGAGCAGTCATTAGAAAGAGTCCTATTACTAATATGGGAGTAAGGATGGGGTTCAGCCAAGTGACAGGATTGGAGTTTAGCCACCCTGGCCAAGGGTCATCTGATTGTTGCCACTTAAGGTTCTCATTCAGGTGTCTGAGAGTTTCAACGTTCTTCTCAACCAGCCCAGTTTCATTGATGTAGTAGCAACATTCCTTTTTTAGGAATAGACATGTTTTCCCTTTGCCTTCCATCAGGAGATCTAGTGCTCAGTGGTTCTGCAAGGAAACGTGGGCAATAGATGTTATTTGTCTTTGTAGGGAGGCCAGGGAGGCAGCAGATGCCTCTACTGCCTCTTGGAGTTGCTGTTCTAGCCTTTGGGTGGCAGTGATTGCATAACCAAGTCCTCCTTCCCCCAACCCAGAGGCAGTGAGGGAGGAGGCTACGGAGAGTCCAACCACCATTGGTAGGAAAATGGTCCACTTTGCCCTATGGAGGGGATTCTGAGCGAGCCAGATTAATTCAGCTTCACTATATAGTGTCAGCTGAGGAATTAAAGCAGAGGGCACATAGAAAGCAAAGGGCATATTGGAACTCAAGTATTTTTGCCATGACACCAGAAAAAGAATCCTGGAGGAGCAAACACTAAGAGGAGACCTGTATGGTTTGGTTGCAAGGTACCAGGGTAGAGGAAATATAACAGTAAGAAAAGTTCTTCAAGGAGTTGTGAAAAAGGGTGGAGAGGGGATCCCTTGAAGTGTTGAGGAAACATTAAAGGGTGTACTAATAGGAACAGTGGTTAGCAGGGTCTGGTCCAAACCTGCACAGAGAAAGCAGTCTGTGATGTTGTTGACCTTGGACAAATTAAGAAGTTGAAGACCTTGATGTACCAGGGTAAGCCATGAGAAAGGGTTGACATTAGGATTAGTAGCTGCATCAAGCTGGCCTTGGATCTCCTTTTCCTGCTCTTGGATGGTCATGTGAACTTGAGGAACCACCTGAGTGTAAAGTCTCCAGATTCTAAGTGATGCCAGGGGACGCTTGGCCCCAGGCAATGGTATGACTTTGGAAACATTAGCAAAGTTGTCAGAAACATTTAAAAGCATTTAGCTTTTAAAATGGCTTATGTATCCTTGGGCTGTAGTCCCATGTGATTCTGTAAAACAGTTTACTCTTTAGTGTTAACTTCTGTCTGGTAGAGATATTTCCTTTGGTTGTATAAC
>PVKS010020337.1:0-36962 GCA_004027875.1 Aplodontia rufa | reverse complement strand
AGATGAAGAAAATAAACAATAATAGATGCTGGAGGGGCTGTGGAGAGATAGGCACACTAACACACTGTTGGTGGAGCTGCAGACTGGTACAACCCCTTTGGAAAGCAGTGTGGAGAATCCTCAAAAAACTAGGGATGAGTCCACCATATGACCCTGCTATTCCACTCCTGGGTATCTTTCCAGGGGACTTAGAATCAGCTCATTATTGTGACACAGCAATATCGATGTTCATAGCAGCTCAATTTACTATTCCTAGGCTATGGAAACAACCCAGATGTCCCTCACTGGATGAATGGATCCAAAAACTGTGGTACATTTATACCATGGAATATTACACAGCAATTAGAAACAATGATATTGCAGCCTTCGAGGGTAAATGGATGGCTATGGAAGAGATCATGCTGAGTAAAATCAGCTTAACCCAGAGAACTAAGGGTCAATTGTCTCCACTCATCTGTGGAGGTGGGGACTAGACCCTGGACAGTGAGAAAGTTGGTCTATTAGCATGTGTTAAATCCAGATAAGAAATAATGTTTTACAACCTAATGCTTTTTTTAGAGATATTGTGGGAAGGGGAAGGGTGGGATAAGGGAGGGTAATTGGGGGGGCCACTCCTGGGGGTAATTGCAATATCCAGATTATATACACATTTTATATTACTTTGTTAAAAACTTGTATGGTTTTATGGTTGTTCAAAAATAAAAAATTAAAAGAAAGAAAAAATAAAAAAAATAAAAAAATAAAAATAAAAGTAGGAAGTAATTTTTGGAGGTGATCAATTTGCTTGTCACATTGATTATGGTGATGATTTCACAGGTATATACTTATTTACAAACTCATCAAATTGTATTTTAAATATATATACCTTAATGTATGTTAATAATACTTCAATAAAGTAGTTTTTAAAATGCCACAGGAATAAGAAAAGTCACAAATTAGCCACACACACACACACACACACACACACACACAATGCTTTACAGCTGACTTTACATCTTGAAAATATATTCTAAAAATATTCACAAAAAGAAGGTTTGAAAAACCTATGTAATGTATATGAAAAATATGTGTGTATGTGAGTATCTGGTGGATATGTGCATGTGTATAAGGAAAAATTGCTTGCAGCATATAGACTACACTGTTTGCATTAGTTTATATTGATATTTTATAAGTTGTGTTCATTGCCAGGCATGGTGACTCATTGCCGCTATGTATGCAGCTTAGAAGGCTGAGGCAGGAGGATCACAAATTCAAAGGCAGCCTCAGCAACTTAGCAAGGCTTGAAGCAACTTAGCAAGATACTATCTCAAAATAAAATGAAATAGAAAGAGTTTTTAAAAGTTGTATTTATTCACTTATTTTCTACAGCTAACAGTATTAAGCTTTTAAAAACCCATAATTATTATATAATAAATTATTTAGAAATGGGCCAGGATATATGGACTTTTAAATTATATTTTAGAGAAGAAACATATATTCAAAGGAGTATCAAAAATCTCAATAGATGATGGAATTAATTTCTTTCTCTGTTTTACTAAAGAAAAATTATGAGTACACATTCCACTTTCTGGCTCAGGGTTCTGTAATAGCAACTTGTGCATGATTTCTGTTTCAAACATTTCTCAATATTCATGAATGTTTCTTTTTTCTGATCATGAGTATTACAAAATTAAACCTGTCTCACTAAACCCAAAAATCTATCGTAGTTATTTAATAAAACATATCTGTTGTTAGCATCTACAAAGGAAACTTAACCAAAACTCCCTCAGTGCCATTTTTTGGTTTCAAAGTAGATAACATACGGAAATGTTGGTTCAAAGTTATTTTCATTTAAACTTAGGTTCATCTGAACTTTTTGCATCTTAGTCTGTGATGACATTTGTCACCTATAGAAAATATTTCCTCTTGGGAAAATGCTAAATATTTAATTCTTGGCCTTTCTAGTACATACCTAATAAGGTGTATATTTAGAGAAAAATAGAGAGTTTGGTTGCCTTGTTTTCAGTGGCAAAGCAGGGGCCATCTCTTTATTCTAACAGCACAGCTTAAGTCTCTTTCCTTTACAAAGTGACTTTAGGGATATCATGCATTACTTAAACGTTGATGCCCAGGAAAGTCTGTCCATGGCCTAGTACTGGATGGACACATAGCTGAATGGAAAAGTGATTAGTTGGAAGGTGGAGGATTTTGTACTTGGATGTACACATATCTCCAATGCAAACACAGACATGATTAACCCAAATTCTCATTTCTCATTACTTTATCAATCTCTCATGCCTCCCATCTTATATCTTACCATTTATTATGTAATATTTCAGTTTGCTGACATTTAATTATCATTACTATTACTATTATTAGTATCACCTTTCTAATTTTTCCTGGTATTAACTTCACAATAAGGGGGAAATCGCAATTCTATTCTTTTTTGTATCCTGCTAGTTATTAGAAAGTAAGAAATAAATTGCTAACCATTAAATGGATCAATTAGTGATCTAGGTACAGAAAACACATTGACCAATGATAGTCATAAACCAAAGTAAAAGAATCCTCGAGATGTTGTCTCAATAGACCAAAAATGTTTAAGAAAATAAAAAAGTCTGTAGGGATTATTTTGAACAGCCTGCATATTTATTAAATTACTAATTTAATATCAGCTCAAAGAATTTAATGAGTTGCATTCTTTATTAAAAAGACCTTTTAAAAAATATTTAGACTAATTTGGTGGGGGTAGGTATCTCAGGTAGAGCGCCTGTCTAACATGTGCAAGGCCCTGGGTTCAATCCCCAGCACTAAGGAGAAAAAATAAAGCCAGCACAAGAGATTTTATATTTACATTTCCTTAGGTTCCTTAATCACCACTCCTGCTCCCTACTTTCTTATGAGAACTATACTGTGCTTCATGAAGTTACTTCAGTATTTGTGTGGCCTTATAAAATACATAGTGAATTTGTGGGATAAATGCTTTAATTTATATAGAGCATTATGATGTAAAAATCATTCCTTATACTCAAAATTATGTATGCATTTTTATACCTCTTGGGAGACTTTCGCTGGAATGTATATCAAGAAATGGAAATGCTGAATCATAAAACAAATGCAGATTTAATTTCAATATATAATGCCAGACTGCTTTCCTGGATGGCTGTAGCAGTTTCTGCTTCTAAGTATTGTGGGATGTTTCTCTCTCCCCACATCTTTTCTACACTTGGTGTATATTGGAGTACAATATTTTTCTATTCTTACATATAATATAGTATCCCTCTTGTAGCATGGGTGAAAAATGAATTCTCATTATTTTAAGCCAATGAGAATTTTGTTCATCAATGAGGCATAACCTGCACTGATGGATTCAATGTCTTTTCAAGTGTTCACTCTGCTGAATGTTAAAGCCATATTAATTGGCATTCTTTAGCAATTTGGATATTGAAAGCACGTTTGTTTAGTATCAACTTACCAGCTACTTATGCAAGACAGTGACAAGTATGCTGGAGTGCAATAGCAGTCCCTTATGAGCATATGGAAGTCTGTGATTCTATGTCATGCCCGCAATCATTTATGTCAAATCATGATTTTGTAGTTGTTCAACTATGAAGCTATTAATACGTAATATGTCTTTAATTCTTCATTGATGTAGTTATGTATTAGCACAACAATAATGTTTTACAGAAAATGTTCAGTTCCTGAGCTGATTTATGTAGAAAGGAAGCTTGATTAAAAGAACAGCAATAAAAGCACTGGACAAAGGAGTTAAAATAAACCATTATCTTAAGGTAGTTACAGAAATAGTTGCAATCTAGTGCACCCTGACATTTGGAATTAAATCAGAGAAGGGATAAGCTGTCACAATTTCAATTAATCATGCCCTTTAATTAAGCAATGCACTGGAAGAGCACACTCTTAAAATAATTAGGATATATGCTAATAAGACTGTTAGAAACTATACACTGTAACAGATTTGCTGGCCAGAAAGCACAGAAAGTCAAAATACATTCACCTGAACTTCCTCTTTTTTTGTTCTTTATTTTATTAACAGAAGAATTTGTATCAAAGTGAAATTCCATAGTGTAATAATAGAATTTTGTAGAGGATAGATATTCCTAAAACAAGGATAAAAATGAAATCAGAACTCTATAAGTTTATCTTTAATTTATCCTTGCTCCGCTCTGCTCATATAATTTTTCCACCAAATTTTTTTCATGAGACTATAAACATGAAAAATCTCCAGGACAGCTTCACCAATATGAGGTGTGTTTTGGTAATAATCACAAATGGTTCTCAGTGTTCATTTAGGGTGACTTTTGGAAGAGCTGAGACTTGGATACACTTAGTGAGGAAAAGAGGGATTTTTATACATTAATGCCAGGTCACGCAACCAGTAACACGTCTGCCCAGTGTCCCTTAGCAACAAGCCAGTGGGGAAGGAGCCCATTCATCAGCCAAGGAAGACCCCAGGCTGATAGGGAACCATGAATTCGGATTTAGAGACCTTCCTTCTGACCTCCACTACAGAAGGGGAAAGCTGTATATCTTAGCTGCCTGCAAAATGGACAAAAGGGAGGTTGGTTTTTTGGTTTGTTTGTTTGTTTTTTCCACTAAACTTGGGAACAAGACAAGGCTGTCCACTCTCACCATTTTTATTCAATATAGTTCTTAAGACCCCAGCCAGAGAAATCAGGCAAGAGAAGAAAATCAAAGGGATAATAATTGGAAGAGAGGAAGACAAACTCTCCCATTTTGCTGACAATGTAATCCTTTATTTGGAAAATCCAAAAAACTCCACCAGAAAACTGCTTCAACTTATAATCTGTTTAGATTTAGCAAAGTGGCAGGCTACAAGATCAATACTCATAAATCAATAGCATTCCTATACACTAAAAATAGCAGGGCAGAAGAAGAAATCAGGAAATTTGTCCCATTCACAATATCCTCAAAAAGAATAAAATACTTAGGAATTAGTCTAACAAGGGAAGTCAAAGACCTATACAATGAAAATTATGGATACTGAAGAATGAAATCCAAGATGACCCGAAATGATGGAACATCTTTGTTCCATGCTCTTGGTAAGGCAGAATAAATATAATCAAAATGGCCATTCTACCAAAAGCTCTTTATAGATTCAATGCAATCCCCATCAAGATACCAATGCCATTATTTACAGATATTAAAAAAATTAAATTCATTTGGAACAATAGGAAACTCAGAAGTGCCAAAACATCACTAAGAAAGAAAGATGAAACAGATGGCTTTGCTATACCAGATCTGAAACTATACTATAGAGCTGTAGTAATAAAAGCAGCATAGAGTCAGCATCTATGGACTGAAACCGCTGAAGTACCAAATAAACTTTCCTCCTCTCGGTGTTTTTGTGGTCAGGTATTTTGGTCTCAGAGGCAGAAAAGCTGACTAGAACAAACTGTTACGTCTTCCCTAGTGAACGAATTCTTTCTGCAAAGGTTTAATTTTGTATGATTTCCTATTAAAGATCTTTAGTTTAAATTTTTATGAAGCATATCCAAGGACCTGATCATATGTCTACCTTTGAAGGAAAATAGTAATGAAGATGAGTCGTGTGGAGACAACATGTTACATGCTGTAGTACTTAAGAGCGTGTACTTTGAGGCTAGGAATATCCCATGCAAATTCTTTTCTTCACTTTTATTAGCTGTTCCTATTTGTTACCATAGGTCCCAGAGATTGTTTCTGTCCTAAATTCTCATGGCCATATCAAAATCAGAGAAACCTCTCCTTACCAAATAACCATGGCTAGCTGGGTGTGGTAACACATACCTATAATCTCAGTGCCTCAGGAAGCTTAAGGCAGGAGTATAGCAAGTTTGAGGACAGCTTTAGCAATTTAGTGAGACCCTGTCTCAAAATAAAAAATAAAAAGGAGTAAAAAGGAACAGGGATCTAACTCAGTGGTAAAGTGCTCCTAGGTGCAATTTCCTGTATATATATATATATATGTATATATATATATATACATATATATATATATATATAACAGTATAGTATAATACAGTACAGTATATATATATATTACAGTACAGTATAATCAGTCTTTGAAATTTATGTCATCCAGCAATATAATTCACCCCTGCCCTTAGCTTGACTGTTCCTACCCACCAATACTGAATCATAGTTCTTTTTTATTTCAAATATGCAACATGCAGACATCTCCTTTGTCTTTTCTTTATTTTCAGTAGTACTTTCCACTCTCCATCTCAGTCTGTTATTCCCTTTCCACTCTCCATCTCAGTCTGTTATTCCCTTAGCTATTAGCTATCGCTTACTCCCAAATCTTGATTTTAAGTATCTTACTCCTTCACTAGTATGTTATATCTTTTTAGATAACTTTCCCAGGAACCTCAGTGCCCAAAATTTTGATTCTATTAGAAACGTCTTTCCATGACCATCCCTACCCTTCTTACCAGTTACTGTCTCAAGTTGGCTTTCTCCTTTTCTAGTCACGCTTTATGACTTATTATTATGATTAACTCTGAATGTACTCAACTCATGTTTCAGTCTTCTAATTTAGACTCTAATTTATTGACAATGAATTGCTAATGCTGTATGATATCTTTCATTTTCCTTATTTATTTATTGAGGTTTATGAACATTATTGGAGATAAAGAAACTATGTAACTGGTTTGACTAGTTTACTGATATCTAAAATCAAATATGCATTAAAATTATACAGCTATCTCACTATTAAATCTGTCTAATAAATTCATTTCCCAATCTCTCATAACTGGTTCAGCAAACTATAAGTATGCAGGCCAAATCGCCCTGGTACTGTAATTTATAAGGTCTTATTGGAACAGATGCTCATTTTATTTTCTGTGGTTGCTTTTCTGGTATGTAAATAAAGTTTCTCCAGAGCAGTAGAACAACTACTTATTAATTTGCTTATCATAGGAATATGTTTGGGTTATTATATACGTTGAGAAGTTCCATGATCAGCCTTTTGCAAAAAATCTGGTGACCATAATTCAGTACTAGAGCTTTGAAGTGCTGAAGCATGACTAACTTCACTCTCTCATTTACTCTATGTAACAACCCAGAGGAATGTAGTATTATTGTGTTATTAAGTAGCTCATTCAGTTAACAATTTGTGCCAGAACTTTAAACATAGCTATGTCTGACTCCACATTCTGATATCTCAATACTAAAAATGCTATAAAATTGAGAAAGGAAATAAAGAAATAATTTTAGGAGTTACTAAATTTACAGAATAAACAAGAAAATAAAAGAAAAAAATAAAAGGTGAAATATCAGTCTTTTAAGAGAAGAATATATTATCACTGAACCACTCTTAAAGTTCAGTCAAACTAAAAGAAAGAACAGTAAAAACTCTTTTAAAAAACCACAACATGAAGCCATTCATACACATATGTATATGGAAATTACTGAGGCAAGGTTGAGCACTCCCTCACTTCTCCTGAATATTCTTCTTGAATATAGTTCCAGAAAGTCCAGTGACAGTAGATAAATATTAGTTTAGAGAGAGAACCTGAATGATTTGTGATAATGGTACTGTAAAGTCTGAAAGAAAAAAAAGTAGATATGCATTCATGATGTTGTTACCCTGTTAGCAATGCCTACATTCAGGCACTCTGGCACTCTGAATTCTGATTTTTCTTGTATGTGCACTCTCTCTTTCTCTCTCTCTCTCACACACACACATATATACACACACATATATCTATTTAGTTATCAGTCAGGTGTGTGTGTGTGGGTGTGTGTGGGTGTGTGTGCGCGCGCGCTTGGACTCTAAAATCTACCTGCCATTAATTAAACATATATATCCTGGATATTTAATCACTGAGAGATGGTACAATAGATACTGGAGAGAAAAACAGATAAAATGATAAAGTATATGCTTCCTCTGAGTTTGTAACATGGTAAGGGTGGGATAATGATATGATCATGAAGACAAAGCAAGGTTGGGGGAAGAGAAGACAAGTTTTTCTCATGTGTACTGATCAGGGAAAAGCTTCTCTGCTAAGTAAGGTATAAAATTATGTAGAACTGTGACTGGAATTATGTTAGAGTGATATGCACAGAGACACTGAAATAAAATGCCAGGGAGTGAGAAATCATGAAATAGATACTCAGAGAAATTCAAGTGATAAGAGATAAGATGTCGCTAGGAATAATGAGGTAATAAACTTAATCCTCTACTTTTAGATTCCTGGTTTCTTTCTCTCAAGAGATCTAGCTGTGTTTCTTGACTATGCATTATTCAATTTTTTTTACCCTGCATGATTAAATTCAGTGTTGAGTACTTGCAATCAAATATTTCATGGATGGATATATAACTATGTTACATGGCTTACATTTCACAGAAGATTCCTCTCTCCATTTAGGAATCATGAAGACATATTGGGGAAAGAAATGAGTGAAAGCCATCTGCTATCATCTAGATCTTCCTTTCTCTCTTAGTCCTGTCTTAGTAAATACAGGTTCTTGCACACTCTCTTCCTTCAGGACGTTCTTCTCTTCATCATCACTACCACCTCTCCTATGACCACCTGTACATGGGCACAAGGGAGGTTTCTTGGGATCTCTTTCAAACAGTTGATGTGTTAGTCACCTTTTCATAGCTGTGACAAAGCACCTGACAAAAACAGCATGGAGGAGCAAATGTTTATTTTGGATCATTTTTCAGAGGTCTCAGTCAAGGTTGACTGACTCGGGATCCAAGAGGAGTCACAGTGTGAGGGTAGAAGGGTGTGACATTGGAAAATGGAACAACTTGTGTCAGTGGAGAGAATGAGAGAGAGAGCGAGAGGGAGAAAGAAAAGGAGGGTGAGGGAGTGTGTGCGTACACGCGTGTGCATGTTCAGGAAAAGATGAAGCCTTCCGGGCACATCCTCATTGACCTACTTCTTCCAACTAGGTTCCACCTCCCAGTGGTCCATTTGGCTACCATTCAATGGATTAATCTATTGATGAAGCCAATACCCTATGATCTAATCTTGGCCTAAAAGCTCCACTTCTGAACTTTGCTGCATTGGAGACCTCGCTTTTAACACATGAGACTTTGGGGGGATAACCAAATCTGAACCATAAAAGATGGCTTTTGGGGCTGAAGCACCAGACTTTTAGGCATATTAAGATATTTCTGAATCATAAAATGACTATAATCTATTATTATTCCAGAGTTTTTCAATAAAATGTTAAAATTAAAGAAACTTAAATTTGCTTTCTATCCTGAGATTATTTACCTTTACCATATCTTGATTGAATTTAGATGCAAAGGATGAAAATTAGGAAAGTACCACAGTGCAATGAATTGAAACAGGATGTCTGTGGACCAAAGACAGAAAAACTAGACAAGAAAATGAAGGGACTACTTGCATTTCTTCCCTCCAGATTTGCTTAGCTGAGTTTTGGTTTCTTCTCAAATAAACTTTAGAAGGAAAATAAATTTGAAAAAATAAGCACTATTATTTAATATAGGGGAAGAATAGTGCTTGTTAAACTTGAAAGAATTTTTTTTTACCAGAAAAACAGAAAATAATTGTGACACTAGGTTTTCTGCTTTGTACCCCCTGAAATAAAAAAAAGTCTGTTCCTGGCACATTGCAAGATTTCTATCATTGTCATCACCCTTAATTATCATCATCATAACCATCACACCATTCTCATCATCACTAGTGAGATTTTTGACTAAGTTCTCAAGGAGTAGAGGAAATGAACAAAGAGGAAGACTTTTTCAGAAAATATATGTTAATTACAACAAAAGAATTTCAATTAAATTAATTAAATTCACTCTCAGGTGAATCTGTGAAAGTGAATCACCACCAAATTACTGTGCTTACGACAACCATGATCTCCAGAATATAACAAAATCTTGACTCCACAAAAATAATAAAGCTACTTTATATTTTACTGAATTTTATAAGTATACTTAACATTTTCATATGTGTTTTTTAATATACGAACAGTTTTACTAGGGTTATTGATATTATTAGAAGATTAACCTTATAGGGAATATTATCCCTTGGTAGTAATAACAGTTTTAATAGTAATTATCTTTATGATGACAGCTATATTTTTTTGAGCTTGAATATACTAGACACAATTTTTGTAGGCATATTGTCCATATTAAGTTATTTAATCCTCATGAAATTCTGGGAAGTCAGATGGTTCTTTTCCTGCCCACTTTGCAGATGAGGTAACTGGGAAAGATACGTTTACTATCTTGTTCATTGTTTCACACTTAGTGACAGAAGAACCTTGAGTTCTACAACCAGACAATCTGGCTATATAGCAGACTGTACCTAGAGGTAGAACAAAATCCAAAGACTTGATTTTTTATATATAAGACAGAGACAATCGATTTTATTTTAGTTTTTCATTTGGGTTTTTTGCTCTGACACTCCATTGTGTACATGGTGCAGAGGTTTGAATCTGAGTCCCTGCGCATGTGAGGCAAGCACCAAAACAGCTAAGCCACCCCTCCAGCTCCAAGAGACTTGATGTTAAAGGTACAAAAGGCAGCAGTAGGGCTGGTGTGGTGGCTCAGTGGTTTCGGTGCTTGCCTGGCAAGCACAAGGACCCAGGTTCAAACCCCAGCACCACATACACAACTAAGTGTTGGAGCAACTAGGGCCATGTGAAAAACTAAATAAAGTTGTTTCTCTCTGTCTCTCTCACTGTCCCTCTCTTAAAAAAAAAGAAAAAGAAAAAGGCAGCAGTAAGTAATTTGTCTTATGTAACTATAGATTAAATAGAAATAATAATTCTATTTAGAACATTTAGGTTTTATTTTCACTCTGTTTAACAATAGATTCATAGTGTATTTTGGTGAGGTTGAGATATAGGCAGTGACAATGTTAACTGAATAAATTAATATTTTACTTTTAGAAAAATGAATGATTTTGGATTCAGATACTTATTCTGAAATATATTAGTTTTTATTCTTTTGTATTCCGTTAAAGATGTTTGAGCCTCATCGCTAATGGTGGAATCATGATAATATCTACATCTGAGGTTAGTGTGAAGCTTAAATGAGATGAGGCATGTAGCATAAAGATTCCTAGTGTGTACTTATTGTTCAATAGCAGTAAGACACATTTCTTTAAGCCTTAGCCAGATTTCAGTTATAATTATTAGGTTTATAGTAAAACTTGGGAATAAGCTTAATTAGATAAGATTTGTATAAATGATAAGTAAAATTGTAAAGTCCTATGAACTGTAAAATAGTGTCATTATTCTTATCATTAAGCTTTGTTAAGTTCAGTAGATCATCTTATTAATATGCGCAGCATGTTTCTGGTGCTCTGCTTTCAGAGATTGTTCTTTGGGAATCACAGCAAATTGCAATCTCTTCCTCCTAACTCATAGATCACTAGAAGCATTAGCTTATCGTTGAACATCACTGTTAATTCCTGACACTGTTGTTGGCTCAGTCAACAATCTTTCCTATCCCCAAATTCTCTCAGCAGTTCTTTTTCTAATTATGCTATTGTGGATTTGTCTGTATTTGAGACTATATGGGTAGGATGCTGCCTCCGTCCCAGTCAGCAGAGGGAAACGGTGTCCACGGTTCACAGCCTTGGACAGTGGAAGATAGAATCCAGGTGAACTGGCTGAGTCTCTCCCTGGCAATAGGGACAGTAGCCCAAGCTGTGCCAGACAAGGGTTGTGTCTATACCACAGACCACGGTGAATCCACAACCACAGGTCCTGCTTGCAGAGAGCCACCAGGCTCTATGCCATTTTGAAAAGGATCATGAGGAGGGGAGTGTGTGCATGGTGACTCGGCAATCAGAGTGATAGCCCAGAGCCCTGCATCCTGAGCGCCTGTACAAAATACAAGCAGCCAACAGAGAAAATCCTTGCACCCTCTAAACAGCCAGCCTCAGGCCCTTGGGCTGACAAAGGAGAGCCAGCTGTTGGGACGTCCATAGCAACTAAAGGAGAGAGTCCTGTACCTTAGCACCTCTGGAATAATCCAAAGCCAATGAATACAAGATATTGTTTGAAGGTTCCAAACCTAACCAAGACACAATAAAAATAAGAATTCTCTTTACCTTTTCATGGTTTTCTATAAATAGCTCTAACATCCACATTGAGATAGCTCTCTCTGTGTGTCTCTCTCTCTTTCTTGTGTTTTCAAGCAGTAATTGGAATCATTCTGTATTTCTTTTCTTAGCTCAAGTTTATACCTGCTCCTCATACACACTCTTCTACATTACCTGGTGCTGCCTCAAATCTTCCCAGCCATCATTTTTTCTTTTTAACTTAGTACTATTCTTTTCTGTCTTTTCTTTTGTCTTTTTCTCTCTTCTTTTGCTCAGTTTTCATTAACATTGCAAAGGCTATATATGATAAACCCAAGGTCAACATCAGACTGAATGGAGAAAAACTGAAAGCATTTTCTCCAAAAGCAGGAATGAGACAAGGCTTCCAGTCTTTCCACTCCTATTCAACATAGTCCCTGACCTTTAGCCAGAGCAATCAAGAAAGAGAAGGAAATTAAAGGAATACAAATGAGAAAAGAAGTCAAATTATCTGCGTTTGCTTGACATAATCTTATGTTTAGAATACTAGAATACAGAAAAGAAACTCCACCAGAAGACTTCTAGAGCTGATAAATAAATTTAGTAAACAGGATATGAGATCAACATTTATAAATAATTCACTTTGTTATAGGCCAATAATGAATCTGCTAAAAAATAAATTAGAAAAACTAGCCCATTCACAATAATCTCAAATAAAATAAAATAAAATAAACTTGTGAATTAATCCTTTGACCTCTACAATGAAAACTATAGAACACTGAAGAAAGAAATTGAAGAAGACCTTTTAGACAAAGGGTGCTAGAAAAACTGGATATTTATGTATAAAAGAATGAAATTGATCCCTATCTTTAACCCAGCACAAATATAAATGTCCAAGAAGTAAAGGAGAAAATTTCAATATCTTTAGCAATCAGGAAAATATAAATCAAAATTGCATTGAGATTTCATTTCACTCTGGTCAAAATGGCAATTATCAGGAATAAAAATAGCAAATTTTGCAAGGATGTGGAGAAAAGGTGCATTTACAATTTTTTTTTGGTTGGAAGTATAAACAAATAAAACCTCTCAGAAAAGCAATACAGAGAATCCTCCAAAAACTACAAATGAAACCACCATATGATGCAGCTATTTCACTCCTCAGTACATATTGAAAAGATCTAAAATCAGCATTCCATAAAGGTATGTCCAGATCAGTATTTGTAGGAGCACAATTCACAAAGCCAAGCTGTGGAACCAATCTAGGTATATGTCAGCAGATGAACAGGTAAAGAAAATGTGGAATATATATATATATATATATATTCACAACAGAGTGATACTCAACCATAAAGAAGAGTGAAAAATTATGGCCTTTATAGGTAAATGGATAAAACTGGAGACTGTCATGCTAAGTGAAATAAACCAGACCCAGAAAGCTGAGGCTCTAATATTTTCTCTGATGTGCAGAATCTAGAATAAAATATAGATAAAAAATCCAAGGAAAAAGTGGTGGGAATTCCATGAAAACAGAAGAGAAAAAAGGGAGTAAAGGAAAGTAATTGAAGGGGAAGAAAGGAGGGAAAGAAAAGGGAAAATTGTGGAATGAATTTGATCAAAGTTTACTATGTACATATTATGAATATATCACAATGAATCTCAACTCTATATATATCATCAAGGCATTAATCCTTAAAAATCATAGTTAATAGAATCATCAGTAGAGTAGAAGAAAGGGTATGGGGGAAGGCAAGAGAGGAGGAAGAGGGAATCTACTGAGGGCTGAATTGGAGCAAGTTATATTCCAAGGTGATATAATTATGTTTAAATAAATCCTAATAATATGTAGAAGTAAAATGAACTAATTCAAAATACGGAATAAGGAATGACATTAGAGAAACAGAGAGAATAATCTCTGTTCTAAATTTAAAATAATCTATCCATCTATGGTTATTAAATGAGATTATATGTAAAGGCACCAAATATATATTTCAAGCAATAGGCAACATTTAATTCCTACAAATCATATCCATCTACATTATTTCACATACGATAATCCTATTTTTTTTTTAAAGAGGAACAGTGAAAGAGATAGAGAAAGAGAGAATCAATTTATTTAGTATTTTCTGTGTGGCTTTTGTGACTCTGAGACTTCGTTGTATACATGGAGCTGGGGTTTGAACTTGCATACTTGTGCATGCAAGGCAAGTGCTGTAACTGCTGAGCCATCATTCCAGCCCCCAATAATCCTGTTTTTATAGAGAAATAATAAGCCCATTTTATAGACAAATTAAATTGAATCCATATTTTCTATTTACTAATTCTTTGTTCTTATTTTATTAATTTTTTAAAGAGTGAGACAGAGAGGGAGAAAGAATCAATTTTTTTTTTCCTGAAACTTAGTCATTTATGAGGTTTTGCAGTTTGAAACTGGGTACTAGCACATGCCAGGTAAATGCTATAACCACTGAGCCACTGCTCCAGCCCTCTATTTGTTCTTGTTGTTTTTTTTTTTTTTTTCTTTTAAGAAAGAGGGACAGTGAAAGAGAGAGAGAAGCAATTTTTGTAACCACCTAACCACTGCTCCAGGACCTCTATTTGTTCTTTAAATGAGTAACTATGTGGCTTTTCACTGAGTTCCCTGAAAAGTCAGTCCTTTCTGTATATCTATATCTAGACAACTCATTGAGAATAAGTTTCTTCCCTGTCTTTGAATACAAATGCTCATTTAGCTTTTCAATATCTCTGCAAGAGTATCTTTTGGCTCAGAGTTTGGTATAAGGACAAAATAGCTAAAGTTGACTAAACGAGTAATTTCACATGTTTTATTACTTATATTGGAAAAGTTTGCAAAATATTCTAAGAAAATATCATTAGACACTAATGACTATTGAGGAAAAAGAAATTATGATGGAATAAATGCAAGAAGCAGACATCTAATAAGAACCATTTTGAATACTTCTGAGCTGCAGTACTTTCAGTTGGAACCTAAGTTTAATTTGCTTAAAATATTATGAAGTTAGTAATATAATTTCTTTAGCCAAACATTTAGGAATATGGTAATTTTAGACTCTATTTATATTAAATGCTCTTCTAAAATTTTCCATCAGTGTTCTCAATTTCATTTAAAATTGGAACTCATAAGTATGCATGGGTAACGCAATTCTGGCCATGCCGTGTTTCAGGTATCCCTGAAACAGAAAGCATAAAACATTTTTCAACTGAATTAATTTTCATGAAACTGTATAATAACTTTGCTGACCAAACAGGTTCTAACACTTTGTTCCTGTTTTTTTGCAAGTCTTCTTGTACCGGATCACTATGTAGTTGAGTAAATGCTTTACTGTAAGAAAAGTGGACTAAATTCTACTCTGTTACACATATAATTTATGAAAACACTGAGTATGCAGTTTATAAGCACATCCTCCATTTCATGTTTGAGCTAAGAAGAAATCAATTATTAATAATCTCTCAGGACACTCAGGAAACTATTCCTATAGCACAAACAACTATACTTATGTTATATAGACATCCATTTGCAGCTATCCAATAGCTGACATTTCAAAGCAATATACATTTTTTGTTATAAAAAGTAAGTTAAGATTTGACACTTGGTGGGTAAAGTGAAAACCAATACTAAAATCTTAGTGCTGCAAAGAAACTTGATTATTAAAAGAAGGATATTTGAACATAGCCATTTTTCTATCTCCTTCATATATAACTAATATACCAATATTATTAAGAAAAGGTTTTCTTATTATTGTAAAACTTGTACCATTACTAAAAGCATGCATTTATAAAAAATAATATGCCACTGTAATTGATATAGGTAATGTTGTAAGATATTTAAGGTAGTGTGTTATGTATGTGTATAATTTAAGTTATTTTATATATTATTTAATTATACAAATAAATATGTTGTCATTAATTGTAAATTTATATATTATATTTGTCATTGGTATATGTTTACATACTGATCAATGTGGACTTATTTATAATTTTGTGTGTGTGTGTGTATGTGTGTGTGTATGTTGTTGATGATCAAACCCAGGGCCTCACACATGCCAGGTAAGTTTTCTACCACTGAGCCACATCCCTAGACACTTATGTATAATTTATTCATGGGAAAGTTAACAGAAAAATATGAATAATATTCCAAACTCAAAAGAATAAATTGCTCATCCATCCATCTACAAGATGAAAGATAATGTGTGAATCCTCCAAATGAAGTAGAATTTAAATTTTAAAAAATCAAGATTGTATTATAAAGTAATGAATGGCTGCCGGGCAATAATTCCACCAACAATCCCAGTGGTTTGGGAAGCTGGGGCAGGAGGATCACAAGTTCAAAACCAGCCCCAGAAATTTACAAAACCCTAAGGAACTTATCAAGATCTTTTCTCAAATTTTTTAAAAAAGGGGGAGGTGCTGGGGATGTGACTTGGTGGTTAAGTGCCCCTGGGTTCAATCATGGTGTCAAAAAATAAATAAAATAATAGATGGCAAATTTGGAGATGATCAAGATAGAATTAGCTAATCAAATTTGAAAGAGAAAATATATAATTGGGAAAAAATTAGTCAGCCCTAATAATGCTAACTTAGAGTAAAAGACATTTGGGAAAATAAAATGAAATAATAATGAATTTAAATTCATTGTTAACTAACATTGATTTTAGATGTCTGCTAAAGATTATTAACCAAGATGTGTTATGTCCTTGTAGCTTGAAGAATTAACTCCACTAAACACAAAAGAAAGAGATAACTTTTATTTACTATAAAACTTTTAAGTTCATAGAGAACAATGCAAACTTTTTCAAATTGCTTATGAAGCCAGTATTTATCTGACTTATTATTTTAAAATTAGAGCTTGAAAACAAAATATTTCTTATAATACTATTTGTGAATTCAGGTTTTTTAAGAGGTCAACATGTAATTATTAGAAAATATACCCATTTCTATGTGGCAAACTAGGTATATTCTTGCAATACAGGCATGACATTTGGGGAAATAATTTGCATTGAAATTTATTCATTCTTGTGTGTTCTTGAGCCACATAAGAAAGGAAGGACATAAGTTTTAGGAAAATATCTGACTTTTGTCACTGAAGACATTTGATGCATTCCAGAAAGGAAAATGCAACATAAAGAAAAAGGTGAGGAACTGATGCGGTGGCTCAGCAGTTAGGGTGCTTGCCTGGCATGCGCAAGGACACGAGTTCAAACCCCAGCACCACGTACACAATAGTGTTGGAGAAACAAAAATCACATGAAAAACTAAATAAAAGTTGATTCTCTTTTTCTCTCTCACTGTCCCTCTCTCTGAAAAAAAGAAAAGGTGAGTATTTGTGCATACTATTATAACTGTGACTATGGATGAATCACCCAGTGACTTGGTGGCAACTCAAGAAGGTGATTGGAATTATGAAAAAGATAATAGAAACAAATATGTGCTACCCAAATAACATCCTAGGGAGACACACAAGAACAGAAATACTTACTAGGACATTTATGAAAGCAGTGAAATTCTGCATTATAATTTGAATCTTAGGAGAGTGCTAAGCACATTTATAGGCAACAGTTTAAGTAAGCTAAAAAACTGTATGATTGAGCTTTTGTAGAGAGAAAGAAAACAGCTATAGGAGTTAGGAATACACATATAGACCCACTTCTAAATGGAAGTTAAAGAACTTTTTAGCTGTAACATTAGTGATGAATAGAGGTAAACCTTGGAAGGATGTGGGAGGTTGTCACTATAGCATAGTAAAATCAGGAAATGCAGTGGAACCCTACTTATTTCTTTCCCTTCACCTCAACAGGAGGTGTGTGGCCCAGTTTCACACATTCATATTAGAGGCCAAAGTACGAATCATGAAAGGTATGGATGAGCTTCTTCCTTAACAGATCTTTGATTCAACTGGGTGTTTAATATATTATTATGTTATAAAGCATAAAGGTATTATTTACATTTTAATAAAACACCTGGGGATTGTAATGCTATTAACAGAATAGCATTTTATTAGACACTTCATAAGTGAACAGAAGTTAAGTCCTGAAACCATTAAGGTTTCTGATGTCCAAATATAAGTTGTCACTTGTATAACACATCAATCTCTATTAGATTGCTTATGTTATTACTTACAAGTAAAAATGTTAAAGTGGGAAAATATGATTTTTTTAATTTTCAGGAAGAAAGCAAGACATTTTCCATGCTAACAACCTAGTTTTCCCTTGCATATTTCAGAAAGGTTAAGCTCCGTTTACTCATTCATTTAATAAACAGCTATCGAATGCCTATATGAAAGTCTGTGTTTTAGTTTCTAAGATTTTATTTTCATTTTTCTTTTGCTCTCTTGGGACTTACATTTAGTTGAGAAAATAAGGAATACATTAGCAAACAATGACCTCCTAGTATGTGAAGAAGTAGTGCAACCAAGAAGCAAGCCAATGACAAGCTTCAGAGACCACATCAAGAGACACAGGGCAATATGTCATCTTTGTAAACAAACACCACAACCCAGATGGTTTAGCACAGGATCAAACATTTCCAAATTCAGATCCCTTAAAGAAACATTTATTTTTAATGTTCAGGAAGGAATAAAAATGTTTCAGTGCAGTTAGGAAGACATTGATTTAAAGGCACCTTTAACAAGAAAATTCTAAAATCAAATGTAAAATGGCTTATTTTAGCATTATCGAGAGCACAGGCAAGAATGAGAGAAAAGATATCAGCATTGGAGAACAGCTGAAGAGTAGAAGGTAAAGAAGTTACAGAACACCTAATTTCTTGTTTACTTTTTTCAACTCCTATTTTATTTTCTTTTGATTCAATGAGCCAAAAATTTATGTTTCCTTCCCCTTTATTCAGTTTATGATATCACATCACAAAAATTCAGGATAACAATATTAATTCCTATCAATTAACATTTTTCTTTAATTCATCATACAAGTGTTAATTAGTTTAAGATTTTATGTTTTAAGCTTCTTTTTTTGCCTATCTGCCTTAAGCATTTCAAAGCAGTACATCCAAGGATGTTAACTTGTTTAGTTTCTTATCACTTTAATTTTTATAACTATTATATTACATATATTATTTATGAAACAGTTATAAATTGGTTATGCATATGAACTAAACTTTATGACTAATGTATATTTTGTATTTTAAACTTTACAGCTAATATGCATTTATATCCCTTTGCAAGGGATATTTGTATAACTCAAAAATTCCCAAAATGTTTTTAGCAATGTATTTGGCCTATACATAATTGGGATAGCAACTAAAATAAAACAATAGAAGACTATTTTGTTAATGGATATCATTTCCTGAATAACAAAAATTGTCTAAGCTATCTTAAGTTCTCTAGACAATGTATCTGTGTTTCCAAGGAGCCAAGGAAATTCTCCAATCTTTGATTCATTACGCTATTCTGCTCTCCTGTTTCCGTTTTTCCTTTTGGTTTGGATCCTGAAATTTTATAATTTCCTTTTTTATGAATATATGATACCCTGCACTGAAATAAAAAGAAGAAAAGAAAAAAGATTCTATGCTAAAATCTTCATCTAACCTTCAAGTTCAGAAGGAGGAGTAACCATGTTAGCCCAGCAATGCTAGGATAAGTCCACTACACCCTGAGAGCAAGCCCTGATCTCTGGACACAAGTGTGAACCTATGTTTTTTTAACATTTCAGGGTAGTTCCAACTCCAAGTGTCATCTTTTTTCACCAGCAGTGCCTTGTCTGCTTACCTACTGATATAGGTGCCAGGGAAATTCCAAAACTATAAGCCGCTGACCAGTTTTGTAGCATTTTCCATTATTGCAGTTTTTCTGTTCTCTTTCTGTTCACCAAAGAATAGAGATAAATCAAACTTCTCTTGGAGCAAACCTCTAGAAGCCTTTCTAACTCCTACCTGTCATTTTTAAGTATTTAAACGGAATATTTAACTGACAATTTAAAAATGGCCTCTATTGATCAGACATATCAATTATTCATGGTAACCTGTTCAGAATACTCCTTTTTACACCTACAACCCCCTCTACCTACGCATACTTGCAGTAATGAGAAAAATTTATAAAATATGCTGAAAAATTCCTGTGCCCTGGAGAACACACCTGTGGCATATATTTCAGTTTTTCACAATGTTTCTATTGTGTCCAAAGAGAATCAACTCTAGTAAATCCCCTTAGATAATCAGTACTGAAAAACTATAAGGACAAGTTCTGGGCTTAGTGAGAAGATATGTTTCTAAAACCTAATGTTAAGCAAAATAAGTTAGAATAGAAAGACATGTTCTCACTTATGTGTGCAAGCTAAAAACATTGATTCCATAGAAGCAGAGTAAAATGTGAACTACTGGAAGCTGAGAAGGATGAAAGGGAGGAAGAGATAGACACAGGATAGTTAATGGAAACAGGAATGCAGTTGGGGAGGAAGAAAACTTCTAGCGCTTTGTAGCACAGTAGGATAGCTCTTTGACAACAAAAAATGTATATTTCAAAATAGACAATAGAGAGGACTTTGGATATTCATAACACAGAGAAATGATAAATGTGTGAGATGATAGATCTGCTAATCACCCTGATCTGATCATTATTAATGTATTGATATGTTATACCGGGCCCCATAAATGTGCATAATTATCATGTGTCAATTAAATGTAAGAATACATATTTAAGAAACCTTATAATTTCACAACATTGTGTCCAGTTCTCCTGCTCTGCATACTGGGAAATATACTGCCATACAGTTAGCAGAAAGAGTCTTAGAGGTTGATGCACCTGGAATTGCTGCTTTAACAACTCTCTTTCCACACATGGAAATTAAATTTCCCAGTATTTCCTTTGGCTGCTTGGTAAAGACTCAGGGAGTTGCTTCAGGCTCTGTTACCCTTAAGTCCTAAGCACCTGTTCCCTGCCTGACTGCCCTAAAATCAACTTCTTCCTTAATGCTATCCCATTTGAAAGAATGCAAGGCTTTTTCTTCTGTAATCACCGTCAGTTCTTTACTTTATAACCTCAAAATTAATTATATGTTCCCGATTTTCTAGTTTTAACTCAGGCTAGTGGGTATTTTTATATGTACTTTTACTTTCTTTATAACAACTAATCTTTAATCTGACTTTATGGAGCTATGTGAAGATTTGGAGGTCAACTAGAAGGTCATCTCCATAGGGTAGGAATATTTACACTGATGTATCTCAACATCTGGAACAAACGACAAGTGCTTAGAAAGTATTCGTTGAATGAGTAGATGGTTGAAGAATCTGTGCTTCAGAGAATCGTCTGAAGATTTCAGTTGATGGGAGAACAAGATGAATTAAAGCAGAACACAGGCTACCATCCCAGTTTTTTCTAATAAACCGCACTGCCTGTTGTTATCTTTATGGGAAAACCAAATGAATTCAATGAAAATATTTGATAAGCCAACAACAAAAAAATAATTACAGGGACTTTAATGAACTTTGAGTCTCAAGTGTGAAATTATAATGGCTTATTTCTAAAATGGTCCCCATAATCCTACCTCCCTGGTAGACATGACCTTGACTGTGTGTTGGAATTATTGATTCTAGTGAATTGAATAAAAGCTACCTCTTGAGAGACTAATATACAATCATATGCAGCTCTGTGTAGCTATGCCACTACTAGGTTTCTGACCTCCCCATTCCATAAATCTGAACAGGGTGATATTTTTCTGAGTTGAAGTATTAAGATGTGGAACAATTTGTTAAGCAACAATAGAATATCAAGTGCAGCACATTAGTAATACTTTTTTACATTTTCCAATAGAGATTCAGCCTTCAAAATAATACAACCATATGAAATCCAACATAAATAGCCGGGTCTCCCTTATACCTTTTCTTTTCTATGTAAATAGATCCCTTTTCCTGAAAAACTCCCAAAATCAAAAAATTGTTCAGGGAGAGAAAACTAATTGATACAGTGTTCCAGTCAAAGCTCCCAGGTATGCCTACAGTGCATGGGGTTTGATTTTCAGAATTGCTACTGAGGGTTATCCTCAGAATGATTGCAACTTGATTTGGGATCATGGCTATTATAAAATTCAGCCTTTTTAAATTTGTAGAGAACCAACAAAAATGACCAGTGAGATGGTTAATTAGCAAACTAGTATTAACATAAATGTGTTGACAGGGCAGAAAGCCTGACAATGAGGAACACAAAGCAACTCTGAAATCACTTTGATTAAGAGGCATTCAACACACAAAGGATCCCTGCAATTTATAAACTGCATTCTCAAATCACCAAAAATGGGGGTTACAATCTAATGTGCTTAGGAGTTTGCTTCACTATTCTCTTACCTAAATAGCTGCAATACTTCTTCAACTTACATTTGCATTATTTGCTGGGTTTTTTTTACTGTAGGTATGATACACAATCCAAAGTGACCAATGCTGAACCTCTAGTTTAGAGAACTTGCCGAAGAGTGAGAAAAATGCCTTGAAGGACGTATTGCTCACCAGCGTTATAATTTTACACCTTGAACTTTGCCAAATCTGGATGATTACATGCAGCTGCTAGAAAGCAACATATCTCTGGAAGTCACCACATATCCAGAGCCACTTGTCATATGTTGGGTGGGATATGATGGACGATGCCTGTGGCAACATAGTTGGGTTCTGTTTCTTTACTATGAAACCAGTTGCAGATATTCTTCACACATCCTCAGTTACAATCTTAGAATACAACTGTCTTTTATTTGAAGGTATGGTAAAGATTACCAATCTTTGATTTTCAAAAAAGTGCTTGCAGATTAGCCAGAGACTCATCTGTAAGAGTCTGAAGTCCTCTTAAAGTAAACAAAAGGATAATGTGGTATCAACTCTCAGTCATCTCTTGTTTTACTGTTGCGAGAATTTCTTTAACTGCCAGGAAGAGTTCTTTAAGTACTGTATTTCACTCAGGCAAGAGAAATACTTCTAGAATAGAATTGGATGTTCACTGTCACTCTTTGGGGTTTCATACTTACAAAACCATTTTATAATGAAGTTGATAATATCAAACCTATCAAATGGAATAAGAATCCTTACCACCTGAAGGAATTCAACAGTTACTTCCTGTAGGAGACTCCAATGCTCTGGAAATCATGATGTCCCATCATGTATTTCAAAATACATTTTAGTCAGGTCAGTGGTAAAGATTTTCAATACAAGTTGTTCAAGGAGTAGGGAGATGCCTCTTCCTGCATCACACAGAAGCCCAAGACATTCTTTGGAACTTTGGGGACATGATTTGGGTGAGAAACCTGGGCACAAAAAGTGAGTCACGTTGACCTGCTCTGGTGGAGAATCAAGAAGAGAGTAGGTATCACCAATCCCTCCAGATCTTATGAGATCTTATGACAAGTAAGTCAACCTAAGCCGAAGACTGTTGGGCTATTATTGGGAAAGTTTCAATATCTAACAGTAAAATAATAAGATACAAATTTCCTGAGCTAAAGCAAAATTCAGGACTTTCCACAGAAGGAATTAATATAGAATCAACTAAATATAAACTAAGGACATACTCCACGGAAATATTCGATACTTAAGCATGTCAAATAAATCCTAAAGTTATCAACACAGGAGAAGTGGAAGGGATACATAAAATGTGGCAAGGCAACAGAATAACAACTGCAGGGTTTAAAGGGAAGAGATTTCCAACAAATAAATGATAACTTCAAAGCAATGTTTCAAATGAAGAAAATTACCAAAATAAAATATAGAACAAATTGAAATAAAAGCACAATAAATTTGTCTCCATAATAATCCTTGACATGGATAAAATCATGAAAGTATTAGAAATTACATTAAAATTAGAAAAAACATTAAAAGAAATTACATTAAATTATAAAAAATAATTTGGATTAAAAATCATTGATGATATCAGGAAGAATTCTAGATAGGATATTTATGTGCCGGGAAGTAGTATTTTTATTTTTCACAGGGATGATTTTATTTTTAGTGTAAGTCTGTGCATACTATCAAAATAGTATGTTTGTATATTTTTACAAAGCTAATATATTACCGCAGAACAAATTAACCCACAACCTCATATCTTAAAACAATCACCACCAGAACTCAAATAAGAATATGTAATTTCAAAATAATTGGAGAAGAATAAAAATACCAAGAAAAAATGTTATCAAAGAGTGGGAACTTTTTTTCTTTGACCGAACAAAAAATAGCAAAGGGATTACCAAAGAATCATGCAAAATAGAAACATGAAATAGCTTGATATGCATAAGATGGGCATAATAAAACTCAGTTGGGTCCACACCAAAATCTAACAACATGCAATTATAAAGGAAAATAAGTAATATAAAACATAAAATAAAATATAATTAAAGGAATTGCCTGTCCTCGCTCAGCCTTTCCAGCTGTTCTTTAATAGCAAGAAGAAATCATTAAATTAAAATAACTTAATTGAAGTCTTCCCTGAGTAGCTAAGGAGACAACTATTAAAAATTATTATAACATTTTGTTTTCAGTCCCCTAAATAACACACTAGATACTAAATGTCCTACAGCAATAAAGAGAAGTCTGATTAAAAGGATGGGAAAGGAGTTTCATATTAAAGAAATATATGGTGTTTTAGAAAATTAGATAATTTCATGAAGGAACAAACAACTTTGATGGCCTTTACGAATGAAATACTATTTTAGAAATCTCCATTGAGATCCTATGTAATTGTTTTGTGTTGAGTTAGCGTGTATCACTCCTCTACTTCAATGTGCCTGTGTTCCTAGGACATGACAAACACTGATGATCCCAGCAGAAAACTCAGGCATTGCTCATGCCAGTGGACTGATCATGGCTCTTTATCAGTCGAAAGGATTAAGGAGTTATATTCTCTTCTGTGATCAGGGAAGTGGCTGTCTATAAAGGGAGTGAAGAGATGTTAGTCGTCCAAAAAATAATTACTGTATTGAGGGTTTTACCATATACCTAACACAGTATGTGAGTACTTGATGTGAACAAGATCTACAAAAGACCCTTTTTCTTTTGCCTGTTACTGACTCACAGTATGGAAGTGCAGAAGCTCAGAAAGTGAATTAAATAAATAAATAACTAAATAAAAAGTAATTCCAGTAAAACTTACTTAAGATGAAAAATCAAATAAGCCTTCTAAGAAGATGGTATGTTACTAGACCAAAATTAGATACAGCTAAGAGTCTACAACTTGGGAGAAAAGAATTCCAGACACACATAAGAAAAAGTTTCAAAAATCCGAAAGTAAAAACAACTGGGCTATGTACAGAACTGGAAGCCAAAAAGATGGCTGCAGCGCAGCACCGGGGACTGTGAAGTGGGTCAGATAGGGGCTAGATTATTTAGTCCATGAGAGCACCTTTGGATGTTTTAAAAAGAACAATTAAAAGGCCCCTGGTGTTTAAGCATGAGGAAGACCTGAGAGGAAGAGAGAAAGAGAGAAAGAGAGAGAAAGAGAGAATCAATTTTATTTAGTTTTTCATGTGGCCTTCGTTGCTCCAACACTTTGTTGTGTATGTGGTGCTGGGGTTTGAACCCCTGTCCTCGCACATGCCAGGCAAGCACCATAACCCCTGAGCCACCACTCCAGCTCCAAGATGAAAATTGTTAAAACCCCTCTGGTTATGTTCAAAATGAATGGAAAGAAGACCCATCAGAAAGCTTCAGTGATGACCCTGGAGAGATATCATTGTGACTATACCCAGGGTTCCATATGAGATGTGAAGGGAAAAAATGGATAGATTTAGAATATATATATATCAGGTAGTATCTATATGACTCACAGTGGAAAAAACACATTAACAAATTATAACTGCTAAACAAATTACTAAATTCTTTGATGTAAAAAACTAGATAAAAGGTATACGTATATATAGGTAAAACATGTATATAGGAAACATTAGGGAAGAAAGTAGACTTGAGGAACAGATTATAGGGTTTTTTCTTATTCCACATATTTATTAATTTGAGATCCCTATTAGATGTACAAATAATGATACTTAGATGTGCAAAGTTGAACATTTTATAGATCTATAGACACAAATATATGTATACATATATATATACACAAATACATATATACTTTAGGTATAAATGATATATAGATGGTTATATGTTGAATTGCACATACTAAAATTAATTTTTAAAAAGGATGATTCATTTATTCATGAAAAAATAGAATGTAAGTTGTTTCAACTTTTACTTAATATTTTAATGAATTTCTAATAATTAATTATTTTCTGACTAAGTTTATTAAATTTAGAAGTTAAGAACAAATGGAAAAGATTTCTCTCTCTCCCAGATTAATTATGAAATAATCTCAGTAATTTTTAAGGACGAAAATGCTAAAAATTGAACTAATAACTTCTCAGAAGTAAGTGGCAATGAGAACATATCATGTTAAGACTTACAGAATTCAGTCAGTATTTTACCAGTGGAAAACATATCTTCTTGAATTTATTATGACTGAATAAAATTAAAGTGCTATGAAAGATGCTTGAAAATAAACAAATAAACCTATGGAAAATGTGAAAATAATTTATAATAAAAACACTAAAATTAGAAAACAATAAGCTTGATAAATATTCAAGTTAATTTCCTTGGAACACAGAATATATTAAAAGTGGAGAAAAAATAATGTAAATAAAACTTTTTAAACAATAATCTATTGCGAATAGAAAATAAATTAACAATCCTAAATTAAAGAGCCTATCAAATACAGTCTCGAAAACTACACACAATCATTGTTTATTCACATTCTCATCTTTAATGACACATTATTAAAAATAATTCTGAAAAATCTCCCCCAGGAGCATATTCTTACAGCTCCTACTCTTCCTCATTTGATAAAGTTAAAAGTTACTTCTCATAATGGTAAAATGACTGTATCTCAATTTCAAAGAGAATGAGATGGCCAGGATATAGACAAAGTCAAAGCCTTTAAGAAAAAGATAAATAAATAAAAAGTAGGCATAGCAGGGAATAGTTAGGAAAGAAAATAAAGACAGGGAAGAAAAACACAGGCAAGCTTGGCTTGGAACAGAAAACATACTCGAACATCAGGAAACCTATTCAAACACACAAAATACAAAGACAATAGATGTGAAGATCAAATCAAAAATAAAAATAAAAAGGGGCTGGGGATGTAACTCAGTGGCAGAGTGCCCCTGGGTTCCAACCTACCAGAAAATAAGAAAAAGAGAGAGATGCAGAGAGATACAGATACAAATACAGACACAGGGGGGAAGGAAGGAAGGAAGAAGGGAGGATGGGAGGGAGGGAGGAAGGAAGAATTGGAAGGAGCAGAAAAGAGGGATGTAAGCAGAAAGATGGCCCCCAAAGGTACACACATCCTGATCACGGAAGCTCTTATAGGGAAGTTATCAATTTTGAAGATTTTATGAAAATACGGATTTTGATGAGGATATTTGCTCTAGATTATCAAGGTGGTCCCAGTGTAATCACATAGGTTCTTTATACTTAAAAGGTGGAGATACTATTATCAGAGTTAGACAGATAGGATTGTGGGTAACTTCTAGATGCAGGAAAAGGCAGAGAAATGGATTTACTCTTAGAGCCTCCAGAAGGAACCCAGCTCTGCTACCACCTAAATTTCAGTGTATTGAGACCTACTTTGAGGGATGAAGATATAACTCAGTTTCCTGATTTTCTAGCATGGTCAAGGCCCTGCTCATGGGACTGCAAATGAAATAAAATAAGGGCTTTGCACTAATATTTCAGTGAAAGTGAATAAAATAAGATTATTATTCAAGATGCTTAAAAACAAAATAAACCTTCTGGAAATATAAGACTAATTTATCATAAAAACATTAATGACTCAGGAGGCTAAGGCAGGAGGATCTGAAGTTCAAAACCAGCCTCAGCAACTTAGTGAGGTCCTAAGCCACTTGCAAGACCCTGTCTCAAAATAAAATATCAAAAAGGTAGTGGCTTAGTTGTTGAGCACCCCTGGTTTCAATCCCTGGTACCAAAAACAAAGACAAACAACAAAAAAGACATTAACGAATCAAAAATTTGTGGGTCTGACAAACAAGGTGTATGTGTGTGCATTTGGAAAAAGACAGAGCAAAAGTGGTAAGTACAGAAAAGTATACTACTGTTAGAGGTTTAGTCAAATTTTGTCTTTGATCTATGGAGGACACACATCTAAATTGCTGATGCCATTTGTCACATGCCAGGTATGAATACCTGTTATATAACATCAAGTGAAATGAATTGTCTAACATAGTCTGAAAAAGGGTGGCATAATATTGTATGTTTTACATCATTTTAAGAAACTCTTCATTATAAAATTTTCACTGTTAAGTCTATGAATTCCAGTACTCAAAAGATATGAAATCAGTTCAAAACCTACTTATTTTAAAAATGATTTCATTGCACTCAAGCAAATCTGTCTTTGCTGGTAGATTAAAAATATAGCTCCCCATATGGCACAACCAGAAAACCTATAGGTCTTTCACCACTACCAACCAAAAATCAAAGGTTGAGTGTTTTCTCTAATATGGGGAAGCTAGACCAAAAAAAGGGAGGGAGGAAAAATGGATGGGAGTCCACGAAAAATGGAAAAGAGATTGGCAGAGTAGAGACAGGGGATTGAGGGCCATAGAGGAAGGTCAAGAAAAGGGGAAAATGGCAGAATGAATTTGAATGATCTTTCCTATCATACATACATGAACATACCACCGTGAATTTCACCTTTATGTATATGCACTGGGCACTAATTTTAAAAAAGCTATCAATAAATAGAAAGATCATTAGAGTAAAAGAAAGGGAACTGGGAAGAGGGGAAGAGAGGGAAAGGGAGACTGAATTAGAGCAAATTGAATTTCATGCTTTTATATTTATGTCAGAATGAACCTTAATATTATGTGTAACTAAAAGGAACTAATAAAAATGAAAAAAAAATCACAAGAAAATCCTGTCATTTGCAACAACCTGAATGGACAAGTAACACATCATTCTAAGTGAAAAATTTAAGTTATGTAAGGAAAAACACTGCATGATTCCACGTACATGAAGTCTCTAAAACAAATGCATAGAAACAGCAAACTAGAATGGTAGTTGCCAAGGAATGGGGACTAAGTAATAGGAAGCAGTTGTTTAGTAGATATAAAATTAGTTACGCAAGATAAATCAATTCCAGAGATCTTCTATGCAACATAATACCTATAGGTAATGAGATAACATTGTTCATGTAAAAGTTTAAAAGTATAGATTTTATGTTAACTGTTCTTGACACAAGGAAAAATAACTTTTAAAAACAAAAAAAGCAAATTTTTATGGTGCAAAGATGAATGAAAATATGTTAATTATTTGTACACTAATTATAGAGATGAGCCTCAATGTGTGTGGAATGGGGAAGAATATTCTCGTTCATCCAGACCTTCATAGTCTTCTGAAAAAATGAAAGTATATGATTTATTACTTTTATGTGCCCTCACTCAAATGAAAAGAGAAGTACCAGAGCAATGAAAAATGGGTAAAGTTAAGAAGTCAGGATAAGTCTGCATGCTGACAAGCCACTGATAAAGTTGTAAGTTTATGTAAACCTGCCATGTGACTGACCTAGTATGTGGAAAGATAGAGTTTAGTGATAAGAAAGAAAAATCGATATATGAAGTCTGCTAGAGATCCCAAATTAATCTGATAGGGATTAACTGGCAACTGAAGGCAGGTGGGGTGTGGCTGGAGAAGTTGGATCATTGGGGGCGTGTTTTGGGGGTATATATTTTGAGTCTGATGTAGAATCTCTCTCTGCTTCCCAGTCATCTTGTGAGCTGCTTCCTCTGCCACACTCTTCTGCCATGATATTCAGCCTCACCTTGAGCCCCAAAGAGCAGAGCTGACCTTCTATGGACTAAGACCTCTGAAATTGTGAGACACCGTATAAACTTTTCCTCCAAAAATTGTTCTTGTCGGGTCTTTTAGACATAGCATCAAAAGAGCTGAGTAAAACCCATGTACAATTGAATTGTGAACTTAGGGACTTAATATGGCTCTAATTTTGCTGAACAAAAAATAATGATATCATTGTGAATTAATTAGGACCTTTTATCAAACCTATGTAATTGAAACTGTTCAAATAAAGCATACAATTAATGATTTTAGTTCACATAATCACAATATAAACTTATAGAATTGATTCTATATTTTAGGAACAGAAAGATGAAAACTAGGGACTGTGGAAACAAAACACATTTCTTAGCCAATATTAGAAAAAAGTGTGAATATCATGTCCCTGGGTGGGAGGTATATAGAGAGCTCTTTGCTTCCTGAAATAAACCAAAAATAACAGCGATTTTTTTAGTTCCCAAACCAAGCTAATTTCTGAGCATTCTCTGTAAGTTATTGAGTCTGTAAGAAAGCAATTTTAGCAATGGCTATTTAAAATTCTGATATCTGAATATTTTTCATTTCCATCAGAAATGTGAGATTTTCCCTCCAAGCCTGAATAAACCAATAATAAGCTTACTAATCTTGATAGTATTGTTTTTCCTTTTAAATGTCTCTTGTGTTTTCTATTTGTGTTCATTCCTTCTAAGTCTGACAACCTTACCTTTCTGCCAAACTTCTAATTATTTTGTCTATTTCTCTATGTTATTTTTTCACGCAGTGCTAATCCGATTTCTTCTCTGACTTTTTTTTCCTTCAAATTGGAATGAATGGAAGAGAAGGTTTTTTTCATTGGAGATGAAGCTAAGCATGTGTGAGCCTGAAAATTACTGGAATCCAATGTTTCTAGCCTCTCAGTTCTGACAGGAGTGGAGCAATTACATTCCATCCCAGACTCCATACTGTAGCTGTGTCTGTTCTTCAAAATGGTTATCACCCCTTTTGGCTTAAGATAATTTGTTCATTTTTGTCCCTTACAGCTGTGAGGACATTGGCTAATAAAACAAGTTTTACTCATAAGAATTATAGGTAATGTGGAGAATGTACCAGTGAGGTTGGGTGGTGGGGTATAAAGCTACCTGGATCTTATGTCATATATGGAAAAAAATAATAACCTGGTTTAAAACAATTTAAATAATTTTCTCAAAGGTAAAGTTAGTGCTGACTCACATATGCATATTATTGAAATAGAGGCTTTATGTCTGATATAAAGAAACTTAATTTTTTTTCAGTTTGGCAACTGAGAATCTGCCTTATCACTAGAGACCTATTGAGAAAGACACAGTTCTGAGGCAAATGATTGAGTTTTGGGAAGAATTTTTTTTTTAGGTGACAATCCTGGGTGAAGAGATAAAAGAGTTTACCTGAGTGGGTTAGGTCCCACTGATGGTGATTGATTTATGTTTGGGGAAGTCATGATTCATCTGTATTTCTGTGCTTTTGGGTCTAGTTTTCAATCTTCTCTGGACAAGTGTTTCATATTATACCTGAGAATTTCAGATTGATGTCCCTGGCATGTGTGCTAATTGCAACTTTTTTCCCCCAACTCTATTCTATAGTGATTTACTCAAAGGTTCATTAATCTCCACTGCACTTTGACTCAGTCCAAAATTAGCTGTTGGAAGCAGGTGATTGCCTTAACTTCTGCCACTATTGATTTGTCTGTCTTATTTTTACTAGATTTATATTCACTACTTTTAATTTGGCTAGGTTTTTTCCTGCTCATTAAATTGATTCTCTGGTTATTTATTACAGTGAAGCATATGGGAGGTATAATTTCAATTTACCTCCTTTACCTTAAACCCATTTTATTCAAATATTACCTTGGAAGTATTTTGAGACATTATATACTGTTGTTGAAAGTGGAGCTATTCATCCAGGCATGATGGTACACTCCTGTAATTCCAGCAACTCAGGAGGCTGAGGCAGGAGGAGTGCAAGTTTGAGCTCAGCTTGGGTAACTTAGCAAGACCCTGTATCAAAATAAAGTGAAGAGGCTATGGGTGGAGTTCAATGGAACAGCACTCCTGGGTTCAATCCCTAGTAGCACAAAATAAATGAATTAATGAAACGAGCAATTGATTTGTTTAGATGAGCAGTGATTTGGAAATATATCAATAATTGGGTAAAAAGAAAATCTGTAACACCTTCAGTTTCATTAGAAATTACAGTCTTTTCTGCTACTTGTCCCCAAACAAATAAGTATACACTCATTCCATAATAGAAATACTAGTGCAGTTCTCTATTTTTTTCTTGTCATTCACACCCTATTAGAATATTTCCAAATTTACCAACTTGATTTATACTTTAAAAATTTATGGTTGAAATTTTTGCTGACATTTAGTCTTTTAGAACTAAGATAGAAGCATGATAAGCCAGTTAATTGGTTAAGTAGTTAGCTTTCAGTACCTGTGTGACTTTAGAGTGTTATAAGACTCCCACCCCTTCCTCAGTCCTGCTTAAAGAGACAGACACTTCTCAATGGAGAAAGTCCAAAAAAGCCAACAAATATATGAGAAAATGTTCTACATCACTAGCAATCAGAGAAATGGAAATCAAAACTTCACAAAGATTCCACCTCACTCCAGTCAGAGTGGTGAAAATGAAGAATATGAACAGTAACAGATGCTGGAATGGTTGGGAGGAGAAAGGAATATTATCACACTGTTAGTGGAACTGCAAACTTGCACAGACACTCTGGAAAGCAGTGTGGATACTTCTCAAATATTACCTTTGGAACCACCCTACAACCCAGTTACTGCATTCTGGGTATTTTCCCAAAAGAGCTAGAATTGGCATACTACAGAGACAAAGCTACATCAATGATTATAGCAGCTCATTTTACAATAGCTAAACTGTGGAACCAACTCAGATGCCCCTTGCTGGATGAATAGATTAAAAATCTGTGGTGTGTATCATCTATCTATCATCTATCTATCTATCTATCTATCATCTATCATCTATCTATCTATCTATCATCTATCTATATATCTATCTATCTAATGGAGTTCTACTTTGCTATTAGAATGATATCATGGTGTTTGTAGCCAAATGGATGGAGTTGGAAAAAATTATGCTGAGTGAAATATCCCAAACTCAGTGACTTAAAGGCCAAATGTTTTCTCTCATATATGGAAGCTAGAGTAAAATCTAAGACAGGATGAAAATTAGCCAAGTTTAAATAATAATCTCAACATAGATGGAATTTCACATAAGCAGAGGAACCATAACTATGAAGGTGAGGGGAGAAGGGAGGGAGGCAGAGAGAAAAGGAAGGGATAAGGGGGATTGTCAATGCAACTGAGAATTCTTGATTCCCATGAGAAGCCCAGCTACATAGACAGGCAGAGAAACTCAGAAATTTCAAAAATTAATACACATGTATACGCTTATTTCTATCTATAACATGGAGGTAATGCAGAGAATACATGAGAGCAGGCAGTGGATGAAGAGTGGAGATCCTGGACTAGGATTGGCCTTAACTTACTTTATCAATATCCATGTATGCATGAATATGTAAAAATAATTTCCTCCAATATGTAAGACCATGTCAAACAAATAAAAAGAAAAAAAGAAAGTGTGTCAACAGGAATAATGAAAAGGTATTGAAATTGGGAAGTTTCTGATTGTGAGAGCTGATTTTTAAACTAGTCTTGCCAATCTTACAGTTTAAACTACACCTCACAAGTGATTGCTTTGATCCAAATGCTTTGAAGGAGTGGTTTCATTATGCATGTCATTACACATAAGAGCATGAGAGAGAGAGAGTTTGATGCTGCTTTGCCATCAGGATTATTTCATTGCAATAGACCTCCCACTGAAAAAGCAAGATAAATTCTTAATGTTTTCCCAAAGTTAATTTTTTAAAATTAAATGATTGTTTTAAAAGGTACCTTAAATAGTCCTATGTCTTTCTGCCTGGCTATTTTGCCAGGATTTTTTTTTTTTAATGTCACACAAGCTCAACAGTTTCACTCATGATTATTATATGCATGTTGATCCATTAGAATTATTATGCTTAATCTTAATTAATTACTATTAATTAATCCAAATAGTTTTCTGACAGGGTACAATTAGTGAAGGTCTACCACATCCACTTGACATGATCCTGTTAAATTTTGAATTTGTTTTCTCATGTGGAAATCCACCCAAATTCATTTTGATCCTTTCTATTTTGAGACTGAGAATCTCAAGTAACCCAGGTTTCTTTTTAGCAATGAAAGTTATTCCAGTGTACCTTTTGTACACCTTTAGTAGTTGTCATGTTCTGCCTTGTCAGAGCACTGCTATTTGCACCATTGTTACATACATTATTTACATTACAAACAGCTATTTTCTTCATTTATTATTAGAGACTTTATAAATATAAAATATCCCTTCAAATATTTTGAATGCTTTTTGTGGGTCTGGTTCTACCTTGAATGATACAAATATCAGGATTTCTAATTTCTTCTGACTCCCATTTTTTGGGTATATATTGACCCATCTTTTTACACACATTATTTATGAATCATCTTCCTTTCAATGTGTCTCACATTCAGCAAGGAGTTAAATTTTACTTTGTAAAGTCAATGGGAAATTATTTGTTGTCAATTTACATCTTGATATGACTTAAATCTTTGTCTAAATTCTGATATGCTATCATGTTTTGGCTTTTTTTTTTTCTTCCCCCTGTGCTAGGGATCAATTCCAGGGCCTCATGCCTGCTAGGCAAGTGCTGTACTACCAAGGTACATCCTCAGCCCATGTTTTATTATTTTTGGTATATATGTTGCATGTAACAAAAAAGCCCTAAAGTAGTATATACGAATACAACATAATTGACCTATGTAGTACTTTTACTTTACAGTTATTCATACTTTCAAATGCACTATTTATATTTTCAACCACTTATTTATATTTCTGTTCTCATAGTTCCAATTATCTCATTATAATTGTTAGGCCAGCTGGGGGCGGGGCTTTGGACAAGCCACATGACCAAACATGGCCCACCGGCTATGGCGACAGGCTGGGGGTGTGGCTTCAGATACCTGGCAACGTCATGACGTTGGCTTAAGGCAGGGCTAAGGGCAGATTGCCCGCGAAAATAACAGCCAATCATGATGCTGGCAGACAACGCTCCAATGGATTGATGGCCAATCGCTGAGAGACCAGCCCCGTCATCAACTCCTCCCATTCAACCAATAAAACTGGCTGCTTGGCGGAGGTCCGGGCCATTTTCCCTGCCTTTTCCTCCTACACGCCACTTCACTTCACCCGGTCATTTCTCCTGCTTGCTATGGCAGCCGAGAGATGCATTTTCCATTAAAGGGTTTTGCTCAGCCATTCTTAAGTCTGGCTACTTCTTTGAGTACCCGCGCCTGGATTTATACTCGCGGTTTCTGACTTTGCAATAATTTTATCCCAATTTAGATATAATATTAGTTATACCCTAGAGTACATGTTTAATCCTAATATTAGCTATCATATAATATTTTAATATTATGCAATATATCCTGATATTATATTCTCTACTACATATGTGCATTTGTAAACTCATCTATTATTTTTTTGCAGCATTCCTTGGTTCCTTATTATGATTAAAGTCTCCTTCGTCACCTCCTGGTCCTCTCTCCTTATTTCTTGTTTTTTTTTTTTCTTTGTCATTCAGTTTAACAAATAATAGTTTGTGGATCACAATTTCCTAGAGGACTTCACACAATACAGGGCTGTAGGATAGATGACTAAAGTCAGTTACAGGCAGAGACAGAGAGGGTAGAATATGCTGGAAAGTCTTTGTTCTGGATTTTTTTATTTTAAGAATCAATTTTCTTTTAGCTTATCATGAGGGTTTTGGTGCTCTGACATTTCATTGTATGTGTTGTGCTGGGGTTCATACCTGTTGGACATGCACACACAGCAAAGAGACCCTTGATAACTGAGAGAAGAGATTTTATTAGGAGAGGTAGCAGATGGCTGCAACCAGGACCAGAGAGAACAGCAACCTGTGGCCTGGAGTGAGCAAATTAATTAGCTCTGGTGGCTCCTCTGGAGAACAGGGCTTGGGCAGATACCTTTGGGCTCAGGTGGTGGAAAACGAATTCCAGCAATGCTCTGGGGAGGTAAGCAGGCCTCGAACTGGTTGTGCTTTGTGAAAGAGGAATTTACATCTAAATATGACCATCATTGTTGACAGTTATCTCACAGTACCCATATCCTAGGCACTCCAGGCAAGCTGCCATAACTGCTGAGTCACAACTCCAGCCTCTTGTGGCTTTTGTGGGAATGGCTAGTTTGAATAATCTCAGCAGGCTCTGGGGGATGGGGACTGCCTTGGTGTCTGAGACCTGAGGCAATTAGGAAAGGGAATTTTTGCCACAAGTGCAAGGGCCCCATAAACTTCACTGCATTACAAGGGGAGGGGTCAGTGAGCTCTGAATTTGTTTGCATGTGTGAAACAGGCACATTTAAGAATCCCTTACTATGTTTGGGAATCTGTTAACCCTGACAGGGGCAGTCCCTCTGTATTCAGCATGTCCCCAGAAGGTAAAACATTAATCAAAAATGTGGTAAATACACATGTATCTACTATTGCAAGAGCATTCAATTTCAGTGACCCCTTATAAGTTTCCAGTGTTCCATGTATTCATCCCTGCCTCTTACCCCAACCTCTAAGATTCACTATTTTTTTCGCTCTCCGTGTGGTTCTGCCTTTTTCGGAGTACCTTATACCTAGAATACAGTATGTAGCCTTTTCACATTGATTTCTCCCATGTACAAATATGTATGTAAGGTTTCTTCATGTAACTCTTAAGTAACCACAACTTCCTTGGCCCCAATATTATATGTGTTTCTTTTCTTGACAAAGTAGGACATTCAAATAGTTCTTCTGTGCGTTTTGCTCCCAATTTCCACAGTAAACCAGGCTAAAACCTGCAAAAGCACCCATGCCACCACCTAAATACTGTGCTGCCTTGAAGTTTCCTCTGCCAAATCAATTAGACCATCACATTTGATTTTAACCACACAGAGAGACTCAGGACCTGGGCAAAATGTGGAGAACTTCTTTGCTAGATGTGA
>PVKS010020336.1:0-36964 GCA_004027875.1 Aplodontia rufa | reverse complement strand
TTAAGTGGTGGATTACGTTAATTGTTTTGCGTATGTTGAACCAGCCCTGCATTCCTGGGATGAAGCCCACTTGGTCATGATGGATTATTTCCTTAATAAGTTTTTGAATACGATTTGCTAGTACTTTGTTGAGGATTTTTGCATCCACGTTCATAAGGGATATCGGTCTGTAGTTTTCTTTTCTTGATGTATCCTTGTCTGGTTTTGGTATCAGAGTTATGGTTGCTTCATAAAAGGTGGATGGGAGCATTCCCTCCTTTTCAATTTCTTGGAATAACTTAGTAAGGAGAGGTGTTAGTTCCTCCTCAAAAGTGTGGTAAAAATCAGAGGAGAAGCCGTCTGGTCCTGGGCTTTTCTTCTTTGGTAGACTTTTAATTGCAGTCTGGATTTCAGTGCCTGTGATAATAGGAGATAGCCTGTTAAATCATTGGACATTTGTGTTTATCTCTGTGCCTTTTCCTTTTTAAGTTAAAACATGTAGCCCTAGGATATTTAACCCCACAGATAATGGACAAAAACTGAGGGGAAAGAGAAGAGTTTTCTTTGAATTCATTAAGGGCTTGAATAAAACATGGCACCTGCTGCAAGAGGAGGGGGATGTATGTGCAAACCATGATTCCACTATAATATAATAAGGGACATGTATCGATTTTGCAGAAATCAGAGGAGAAAGTGAGAATTCATCTAGGTAGGTGTTTCAGAGCTGGACCCTAAAGGTAGACATTTCTTCTGTTGAAAAGTGTAGTTGAGGTTGAGAGGAGGAGGTGGACAAGGGAAAATCAATTCATCTAAGCAAAGGCTTGGGACTGTAAATGTCCTGGTATGCTTGTGGTGTGCTTAATGAGATACTGACTGTGTTAAATTGCTGTGAAACGCTGGGTTAGTGAGATAAAGTTGATGATTGCTTGGGTTTTAAGGTAGGCTCATCACATTAACAACCAGCCAACTAATTTCAGTGACTTAAGGAACAGATTTATTTCCCACTCACTTTACCGCTCAGCACAAGGTGGCTGGGGGAGATGCTCCAAGCAGCCACTCAGAGGCCCAGGTTCCTTCCATCTTGTAGCTCTGCTTTATCATTGGTTCTTACGTCTTTATCACTCAGATGGTGGATGGGGAAAAAGAAGGAGGATCATGAACATACAGAAAGTTTAAAGAGGAAGCCTTGAAGGGTTTTACTTTACTCTTGCTCAGATTCCTTTGGCAGAATCTAACCACCTGGCCACATTTAACTGCCAGGGGTTCTGGAAGTGAGAAGCTAAGGTGAGAACCCACTGTTGAACAGAGCACTCTCCATCACAGCTTAGAGTCTGGAGATCAGAGGACAGAGAGAATGAGGGCATTTTGCAGACACGATAGGACTCTGAAGCTTTCTAGAAGACTTCCCTGGGGAAAAGCCTGTGATCAAGGAATCTAAGAGGGCTGTGTATGAGAGGTGCCTTGTGGCCAGATTCTCAGAAGAAAGAAGACGGATGATTCTAATTGAAAGATGCTTGTACACAGTTGAAAACAATCTGTTCCAGCCATGAGAAAATGGACAAGAAATCTTTCTAGCTCACTCTTAAAATGGTAGCAAAAGGAAACTCAGCCAAGTAGACAACTCACAGTCGCAACATTTATAGATCACCGTGTGCTTTGCTGTATGCGCACACACAAACTTCTCAGTTGGTCCTCACAATAGCCCTAGGAGGAGGACATGGTTGAAAATTATTGTTCCCATTTTAGAAATGGAGAAACCTACGCACAGAGAGAGTAAATGACTTGCCCAGGGTTGCACAGCAACTGAGAGATGAATCTGCAAGTCAAGCCTTCATCATGCAAGATCTTTTCATGATTCCACAGATCCCCCAGACCTAGTGGAGATGCTGACCACCCTTTGGGAAGTTGACACAGATCTAGCCCTGCACATGAGGTCAAGTGCAAGTTTTCCTTAATCCCCTACCTTCTGTCTGCCTGCCTTTTGGGATCAGTGAATTAACTCCTCATTCAGAGAGCATGTACACGTTAGCTGTCAAACAGTGCACGCAGCATCTGACAACCCTAATATCACTGTTTGTATTATCAGACAATTACCAGCCGAGCTCGTATTCATAATTTGACTAACAACTCGCGACAATGATTATTTTTCCTTTTCTGGCAAAACAAATATAGCAGCATTTTCTTTTCAGCATCAGCGCTGATGCTCCTTGGCATTCTATCAGCTGAAGATTTTTTTTTTTGAAAAAAAATGTTAGTCGTACTCCCCCACATCTCACTAACTTTACAGTCCCCCATGGCATCTGTGTGCAGTGAACTGAGCTGTTGAGACTAAATGTAATTTGCAATCAAGCTTCTGTTAACATGGAAATGTACCGGCTGGTCTGCTGCAATATGGGTTCTCATTCTGTCTAGCATATGGTTGCATTAAATCCAGTCTCCAGAATGTCTCTTGTTACCACATTGTCAATCCGTGCAGAGCAGAGAACCCTAAAAAACCACTAAAGGAACATATTTTTGGAATTGGCGCTTCTATTGGATCTTGACAAGAGCTGTCCAAAGACATACTTGGTTACTTGAAATGAACTAGCCCTGTCAGATCCATGCACACATACACACATAGACACAGAGCAAACTTGAAAAACGGGTTCAATAGTCTGTAGTTGCAAGCATAAGAATTACACAGGGGGACAAAGAGTAAGGGGAAGAACTCAGCTCCATTAGTTACATTTAAAACGGGTTTATTTATTTTTTCTTGTTCTCTCAATATTCAAGGAATCCCATAATACCTTTCAGATGGGACTTTAGCAATCTTGGCAGCTCAAAGCACAGGCTCCAGAATCAGATGGACCTGAGTCTGAATCTTTACTCCCTATTGCTCCTTAGCTTGGTGACAATGGGTACATTCTGAAGCTTTGTGTGCCTCAGTTTCTTCACCTGTAAAATGGAAGGAAATGAGGATTTCTTCATATGGTATGGTCTCCATACCATTTGTATTCGTAACCTAATCCCTCCCACATCATTGACTGCTGTTCTTTTCTTTTCTTGCACCCCCCTGGTGTCCAGGGTAGCCCTATTTCTTCTGTATGACTCTGTTCCTTACATGAAACACAGATCTCAGCTCTACCTTGGACTTTTCTTACAGGACACACAGAGTCTATTTGACGCTGTCCTTTGAGTAGCCGAGGAGGGTAATTGCATACTCTGCAAGCACTCTGGGTTCATTCAGCACCTCTAAGTCCTTTTGAAGATGCAATGTGGAGTCTGCCCATCAAGATGGGCTGTGCTTGGTTTTGTCTGTGTTGCTCCAGATGTTGGCAGCATGGGCTGAGCACAGTGTTGGAGTTGTCATGACACCAAACAACACACCTGGAAAGTGGACCTGTTTCCACACAAGTACACCAGTCTTTATAAACAGACTTGTCAAAAAAAAAAAAAAAAGAAAAAAAGGACAAATAGTAGTTTTCAGCCTATCTTTTCATATTCTAAATTCAATAGTGGGATGAGCTTCAGGGCTACAGGTCTTTGCATCTTGTTGTGGAGAAAAATTTTTCAAGAGAATAATTGTCCTTCTTGTAAACCACTCTGTAAATCTGAAATTTTGTAGATTTTATTAGATGTGCTTCAAGCAGGAAACCATGAACTGTAAGTGTATGAGACACAAACATGCTAGGGTACAATATTCCTCCAATATTTGAAGAGAACTTGGGGAGGTCAGGACAAAATGAGGGAAAGCATTCTGTTCATTCATTCATTCATTTACTAAAAAACTACTTGTGAACCAGACATAGTACTAGACATTAAAGATGTCTGTTCCTGCCACCAAGATGCTGGCAGACTGGCCAAAATCCGTTAAGATGATATGATCTATGATAAGCCAAGTAAGTGCAGGATGCTCTGAGGGCCACCTCATCTCATCTTGAGGGGGCTTGAAATCCAGAGATAAGGATAAATATGAGCATTTTGAGGAGGTAAATGTTCAACCAGTATTTTCTGAGCACCTGGTATATTCTGTATCCACAATGAAGACTAGAAAGACTAGAACAGATACTATCTGATATTTATCAAACATAACAGTCTCAGGTATGTTTGAATGCAGGCTTTAATCAAGTACATGGATATGCACACACATAATCTGAAAGCTGCAGCAAGTCTTATGAAGGAAAAGGATTCTACAGGATTCTAGTAGGAAACTTAGATGGGCCCCTGATTTAGATGGGGATGGGATATCATGGAGGCTTCTCCAAATGCATTTATGTGGAGACCTGAGACAAGAGAAGCATTAAGAATGAGAGAGATAAGGAAAGTATGTGCAAACACCTGAAAGAAGGACCACACTTGAGGAGTGTGAGGAATTGGAGGAAAAAGTTACAGGAAAGGGGTCAGGAAAGCTTTTGAAGAACAGGTGGCCCCATTAGGAAGGTTTACCATGTGATGAGGAAATGCATTCAGGCAGTGTGGCAGCATGCACAGAGGCATGGAGGCCTGAGAGGACACATTCAGGCCTGGCACCTGTACCTGATATGTGGGGCAGAGGAGTTTAGACAGTGGCCAGAAGTGGAGAGGGTGTCTGGGCCAGATCATAAATGACATTGTAAACCATGTGAAGGGATTAATATGTGAAAACCCCACAAGCAATGACGATATGCTAAATTGACTTTTAGTGTGTTTTCTTAATGGGTTGATAAGCTTTAAGAGGCAGGCAGAGGCATGGCTCCTATATCTCTGTATCCTCCACTTCCATGTTCAGTTATTGTTTAAAGATTAAATTTGATCAATTAAATTGCATCTCCACTTGTCACTTTGGTCCCCGTTGTGATTTGTGATCTGTGGTGCTTTTTGCATTGTCAATCTGTATACCTCCATGTGGTGACATGATGCTGTGATTCCTCTGTGCAGGAAGCCAGCAGGTTCTGAGGACCCCATAGAGACTCTTGCTTCAGCCCCCAAGTGATGTACGCAAACTGCTCCTGCATTCCGACAGCAAGGTTACACCCAAAGGTGTGAAGGATGAATCACCCCATGATGCAGATTATTTTCGGCTGCCAGTTGGCCATCCCTTATTGAGATCACAGAAATGAGAGGCCTGTTAGACTGTTCAGCCCAGTGCTCAGGCTCAGTGGAGAAACTCATTACCTCTATTTAATTAGAAAAACCAAACACTTCCACACCTACTTTAATGTCAGCCTACTTCCTACCACCTCATTAATATATTTTTTTAAAAAATTTTACACCTTTAATGTGGGACTAATTTTCTTAATTCTTTCAGCACCAGAACTCCATAGATTCCAGCTATTTAGTTAGAAAACAAGTAGCACAATTATATAAGTGGCAGTCATGATTCTTTGAATCAATGTCTCTTGGTGTTATTATATTTGAGATTTTTTGACTTCGTTTTCTGTGTACATTCTAGACAAAGACCATCATCTAGTCCTATAAGATTGCAATTATGAAGTTTTCTTCATAGCATTTTACAGTTTTCAAAAAGCTTTTACATCAATCAGTGGATTCTCATAAAATGTTAACACAGATTAGGGGCAGGCAGTATTATCTCCATTTTAAAGATGAGAGCAGCTAAAGGATTTTTCAGAATGACAGTAACGGCTTCAAGGGTTGACAATGGGGACACAGATCTCAGGCCCAAGTGTCTTGCAATACTATTCTGTCAACAACAAATAGGGATGTTGGAAGGAGATGCTGGTTCTGTGGAAAAGATCATAAATTCAGTTTAAGAGGCGCTGAACTACAGCTGAGTAGAGGACCTGGAACTGTATGAATATTTGTATAGCTTTGTCTCTCAGCTGCTCCAGTGCTACATAAGCACAATCCAATGTAGTGGAGGTCAGCATTTTTCCTAAGTTTAGATCTTTGTGAATTAGCTTGAGAGCCTATTGTTAGAAAGTAATCTCTCAAGCCATCCGAAATATGTTCTTGTACAACTGCTTATTCGGGCTGGCTGCAGTACAGATGGAGGTGCAGGTACATTCTCTTGATCATGTGTTTTTAGCCTCTTGTTCTTATCTGATGCCCACAGCACTGCTGTGAGATTTGAATTCTTGTTTCTCACACATCAATCAGGAAATGGAACTCTGTTAAGGTGCAAAAATTATCTAATGGCAAACAGCTGATAGTGTTACCCTTAGGGCTTGGACCTTGAGCCTCTGTCTCCACCTCCGGACCTTACTCCATCATTTCCAATGCAATTAGCTCTGTGAAGGGAAGTAAGCCTTCCGTTAGGAATCGGCAGGTTCTCTTCCCAGTCTTCTGCTCAAACTTGCTTTCTAGAAAGGTTCTTATATTTGTCACAGGTATTTCAGCAGGAATTTAAAACTTTGGCTTCCCTGTCTTAAGGTATGCATATTCTCATTTTCATAATCTCCCTGTTCACCATGATTAATAGCTTTTTGGGCTCTTGCTATGCTTTTGGCACTGAAATATAATAATAAACAACCAGATACCCCTGTGCCCTCCCAGACTTAATATATATGGCAGGAAAGCTCTGTATCCTGTAAATGATCTCTAGGATCCACACACTTCAGAGATAATAATTTATTCCTAAAATTTTAAGGCATTTTAACCTTAATTTGAAGGTAAGGGATATTTAGCCAAATACTTTACTGGGCAAAGTATAGGTAACCGAGAGGGAAAAGAACATGAAATAGTGATGATACTCTACACTTCAAAGAGGCAGGTGGTTTTGCTGTCAAACTGACATTAAAATATAACTGGGGGTGTGGATGTGGCATTTCTCAATAGCCCTGGGAAGAGATTAGTTTGGTAGCTTCACAGGGTTTCTTCTTTTAATAAAGGGGATGTCTTTGCATTTGATCACAAACACTGAAGCCAGGAATTAGTTTAAGCTTTATCTTGGTTTTTTGCTGAAATTTTGGAACAGACTTACACAATAGATTCATGAGCTCCTGAAAAAAAAAAAACCACTGCTCACTAGGAGTTAATGTGAGCTTGTTGTGAACATGTGGCACACAAAACGCTCCAATTTTATCACAAGACTAGAATTGGTAAATCTGCCTAATGTTAGAGGAAGTTTTACCAATGGATTTAACATGGCCTGACTGATGTGATTGGACTTAATGTGGTGAACCAGGAGCAGGGTCATGTCATGCTCACTGGTTTCATGGTTGGGAGAGCAAAATTGGCTCCTAAGTGTTGCTATAATTCCATGTAAACTAGAAGGAGATCTCAAGCGATGACTGATGACCATATTTTTTCTGTTTCAAACATTTAGCAAATAATTTAGAATATTATCTAGAAAAGACAGTGCAGGTACTAAAATAAAAATCTGGGAAGGATGGGAGAACTGGGAGGCCAATTAGCGGATCTAATGTTGTTGTTTGTAGGGGGAATAAGTTCTAGTGTTCTATGGCACAGCAGGATAAATATAATTAACAATACTATATTATGCACGTCAAAAGAGTTAGAAAGGAGGAGTTTGAATGTATTCACCATAAAGAAATAATAAGATTTTAAGTTAATAGATATACAATCCTCAGTTAGTCACTAGCCAATGTATGCATGAATTTAATCATTATGTCATACCTGCAAAAGATGTACAAGTATTATGTGTCAATCAAAATGTTTTAAAAATTGCAAAATAAAATACCACACATTTGCTAAGAAATTGTGTGAGGTCTGACTCTGCTACAGTAGAAAGAGCTTTGGCTATGTTTCTGGCCCTCAACAGCAAGGTAGCAATGAGCAGTGAGTTTATCTTTCTGAGAATTGAATGAATCTCATCACCTATAAAGTAGCAATATGTTATTTTACTTTTCAAATCAATATGAGAACTTAAAAAGATGCATGTCAATGTTTGGTATCATGCATGGTACATATTTTCAACATATTAATTGATATAGTAATAATTAAAGATTTATTTCTAAAATTATCTAGAAGCCAGGCATGGTGGTGCATACCTATAATCCCAGTGACTCAGGAGCCTGAGCAGGAGGATCACAGGTTCAAGGCCAGCCTCAGCAACACTCTCAGAAGAAAAGAGAAAAGGCTGCACATGTAGCTCCAGGGTAAAGCACCCCTGGGTTCTATCCCCAGTACTACAAAATCAATCAATTTATCAATCAATCAATCTACAGCTTCTAGAGCACATAGCTGGAATCAAGATAATGAAGCAAAGCAGATGTGTCCTGGGGGGGGAGGGGGCGGTGAGGGCAATTAGTATTGGCAACCTAAGAACTAACATTTCATGACATCAAACTTTGAAGAAATGGTTAGCTCATGACAGTTTCTTTAAAAATGTGTTAATGATGATGTAATTAGCCATGTATATTTTAAAAGAAAAATACCACAAAAGAGCATCTTATGTTGATATTATACCTGTCTGATGTTTTCATATATATGAAGGGGTCTCATTGGAGAGAGTATGGATATATTTATTTTGCATTATTCTCAAGAGCATAAACTTGGAAAGAAATTTAGATGACACTAGAAAACTTTGTGTTGTAGTCAGAGCTTCCCTATCATGGTTCTGGGTGATGGCATGAGAGATGGGGACCAGGGACCCTCTATATACTCAGCTGGTTTCCCTCAAATTGACTGCCATGAAGGCAGTGCTGGTTGTATGGGGGATGCATCTAGGTATTGTTTGTGTATTATTACTAATATTGGTTTTGTTTTGGGTAGCAATTTCAGTGCTGGTGCCAACACCTACGAATATTTCTCAAACCTTCAATGAGATCACAGCTGGGGAGAGAAGGAGTCCTGAGGTCTCCTTGAGGGAAAAAGGAAGACTTGGGAGATTAGTAGGAGTTTTCTAGGCAGGACAGTGTCCCACTCAGACGGACTAGCGAGTGTCAAGGTTAGAGGTGTGAGACATCATAACGAGTTCTCCAAAAGACAAATGTTGCTGGGAGCAGACATTGCCAGCAAGGCAAGGGTTAGATCATGAAAGGCCTCCAGTATCCTGTAAGGAGTGGCAGGGGCTTGGGCTCCTTCCCTCTGCATCTTTTGTTGCCACAGCATTATAGTGCTTTGGGGCAGGTATCCTTTATGCACTATGAGCTCTTGAGGGCAGAAACAGTGCTTTATACATCCTTGTGTCTTCACAACCTACCTTGAGTTTGCCACAGCTTATGAACAGACTAAACTCTGCTGAATGAAAGAATAAATAGATGAAGGCAGTATGGCTCTCATTTACAAAATAAGGTCTGGTGTGACTGATGAAGAGATTTTGGATTTTTAGAGGTTTCCGAAACTGTGCTGAAAATAGCATCAAGAATTGTTTCTAGGGAGTTGCGTGCTTCTGCAGAGGCTAGTGCTGATAACAGTTGCAAGCATCTATTTAGTACACTGCACACAGATACTCTGCTAAACAGGCTACATGCCCTGTCATTAATCTGCATGCCATTCCTCTAAGGCATGTGTGTATTTTCCCACTTCTGTAGATGAGAAAGCTAAGATTTACGGAAGCTAAATAACTCAACCAAGGTCACAGAATCAGGATGTGACTGAGAATTTGAACCCAGGTCTGCTTGACTCCATGATGAGGCATTTTACCCAGAGGCAGGTGGGGCTATCCAGGGAGTCACATTTCCAGGACGTACCCCTTCAACCCTCCTTTGAAAAAAAAAAAGCCTTGTTTTGTTAAGAGAGCCCTCCAGCTTCACATCCTAGCACAACCTCTGTACCGTCAGAGCAGTACTAGAACAAGTCTGGAGCAGCAGCCACAGCTCCGTGCTCTCCACATAGATCTGGGCCAGCAGTGCTAACCCTTGGTCACAGAACAGAGGTGATTACGAAGTAGTAAGAGAAGGAGGGAGAAAGGGAGTAGAAACTTTAGGCCCCTCTTGCCTTTGTGAACTTCTCACAGCCCGAAAAGTCCTTTGGATGTTTGTTTTCAACTTGGATTAGGATGTCTTCCATTTGGGAGAAGTTCCAGAGACCAGCATGGGGTTTACAGCCAAAAAGATCCAGGCTCTCTGCTAAGCTCTACCTCTAAGTTCAAGCCTTGAAGAGAAGAAAGATCATCTATGGGCTTCTGATGTTACCAGCTCTCCAATGGGAAAGGAGGGCAGAACTCAGGGAAGATGCTGATTTCTAAGTAATGAGTATTTATCCAAAGAAAATGAAATCAGTATGTGGAAGAGACATCAACACGCCTGTGTTTATTACATCACAATTCACAATAGACAAGATACTATAAATACAAGATATTATAGTTTGAATGTGAGGTGACCCCCCCTCAAGTGTCAAGTGTGACAATTCAGGAAGGTTGAGGTGAAATAATTGGGTTATAAGAGCCTTACCCCAATCAGTGAGTTTAATCCTCTGATAGGGATTAACTGGCAACTGTATGTTGGTGTGGTGTGGCTTGAGGAGGTGGGTCACTGGGAGTGTGCCTTTGGGGTATATATTTTGTATCTGGCATGGAGTTTCTCTCTCTCTCTCCTCTCTGGAGCCGTGACTTCTGCCATGATGACCTGGCTCACCTCATGCCTCAAGGAGTAGAGCCAGCCTTCTATGGCCTAAGACCTCTGAAACTGTGATCCCCTAAATAAGCTTTTCCTCCTAAAATTGTGCTTGTCAGTTCTTTCAGTCACGGCACCAAAAAAGTTGACTAAAACAGGAATCAACCTAGATGTCCATCAGTGGAGGAATGGATAAAGAAAATGTGCCAAGCCGATCTCCTAGAAGAACCAAATGGAATAATGGTTACTAGAAGTGGAGGAGGACAGAGGCAGAGATCATAGGGAGAGATTGGTCACTGCACAAGAAATTGCAGTTAGATAGGAGGAACAAGTTCTACAGCACAACAGTGTGATGATAGTTAACAAAAGCGTAGTGCAGGCTTTCAAATAACTAGAAGAGAGGATTCTGAATGTGTTCACCAAAAGAAATGGCACACGTTTGAAGTGGTAGAGAAGCTAAATACTCTGAATTAGTTATTACACAATGCATACATGTATCTAAATCAGCACATTCTACCCATAAATATGCACAATAAAGCTTAGGAAACAGTAAACCCTAAATGTTTGGCTGACTTTTCCTTGCTGCTTGCGTCTGGCAGATGGGGGTGGGAAGGAGGTTAAGGAACCTCAACAGATGCCACCAATCAGTGGGTGTTGATGGCCATTCTTCCTAAGTGCTCGCCTTGTATGTGAGAAGATCAACTCAAACTCAAGTTTTTCTACCCTGGCATGCAAAAGAGTATATTAGTCTTTTACGAGTCAATAGACGACAGCAGCATATATGGAATACAATGGCTACCGGTGGCTCTGATTCCACTGAATTCTACTGACTAGTCACAAGATCTCTTTCTGCAGAGATCTGTTTGTCTGTCTGAAGGGCAGAGATGAAAGGCAACTTGTTATAAAACCCTTCTCTTCCCTTGTGACTGCTAAGGGAAAGATGTCCACATACTGCCATCTGGTGGTTCAGGCTGGTCACCGCAGCCTTAATAAGAACATTCAACCTAACAAGGAAGGGGCAGGCATTCTGCCAGCCTGTAGGAAAGCAGCAATGAGAAAACACAGTTCCTGGCCTGGAGGAACTCTTTGTCTATTGGGAAAAAAAATAGACATGTCAACAAATAATGATAACTTGATAAGCACTATATTAAGAAAAAAGATGCCAAGTGTTATCATTACACAAGAACTCTCCCTAGGGGTGTAGGGAAGAACCTTTGAGGCGGGTCTTGAAGCATGCCTTAAGGCATTCCTGTGGCAAAGAGCAGAAGGTTCATTCCAAACCCAGAGCATATCAAGGTCAAGTTCGTGGTATTAGGAACTGATTTACTCTGGCTTGTAAGTAAGGAGCATAGGAAGAAGCTATAGAGAAAAAGGTGGGAAAAGGTGACCAGGAAGGGTCTTGAATCTTCAAGATAATGAGTCCACTCAAGAGAAGGAGAATAATGGGATTAGATTTTGGTGGTAAAGAATTATGGACAGCAAGCACATATGCTTTTCAAACATCATGAACCTTCTCATTGCTTGAAATGGTCTAGGAGTACTCATTATATGAAATAGACACAACCACAGCAATTATGTTTGAAGCAGGAATAGGGGTTCAGAGCCCAAAGAACAATCTACGATCCCACCTTCCCTACACGTGGTGCAGTTGAATGTCTTTGGCTAACACCAAGAACTCTTCAGAACCTCGTTTGAAGACTACTACCATGGAGGATTCCCAAGCTAGTGTGACCCTCTTTGCTCTGGTTTTAGGATCTTCTAAATCCTGACCATCCTATGGAGTAGGATGTCTAGAAATTAGATTTAAGATCTTTTCCCATCCCTTTTCCTACAATTGTTCTGAAGATCCAGTTTTATGGTAATGCGTATTTTATTAACTAACTTTTCTAAATGCACCACTTAACATCACCCAGTTCCTGTCTCCAAGCTTAATTTTGCTAGAGGACATATGTAGGTAGGAGGACACATGCAGCCATCTCTGAAGTATCTATTAAGCACCACTAGACTGCTGCCCAATGTATTAATTCACATTCAGTATCAACAGCATATGTGTTATTCTCAACCCACAGATCAGAAATGCTTTGACTCTTACTAAGAGCAAGAAAACTGCTGCTTTCATTCCAAGAACTGCACTTTGTAAGTACTCCAGAAGCTTCTGGTGAGTGGATGAATTATCAAGATCTGCAGGAGTTTCTGTTCTGTGAAGACATGTAGCTACTGGATTGCATTTGCTGTATGACAAGAGATCTCAATCCAATAAGTGACCTAGAGTGTCCAGTCCCCTGATGGGCAAAGGCTGCTTTGTTCCTGCCAGTGAGGTTATCTTCTGCCCTCTTCTGGTCCTCACTTTCAGATGCAAAACATGAATTCCACCCACCAGACAGTATTTCCTCTTATTCCTTCTCATGCTCCCTGTCTTTACTAACGCCTTGCCCACTCTTTCTGCATGGTGGGGTCAGTTTGCTCTCACTTTCCCACACTAACTTCTCTGTTTCGAGGCTGTGTCCGGAACTGCCTCCCTCTTGCCATCTGGTAGCTCTCTGCCACATCTCCCGGCCCCAGGCCCCCACTTTTCTTGAAAGCCTCACAGAAAGATGTTAACTTTCACACAATGACTTTTCCCAGTACATGATTATGTACCCAGTGTTTTCCACTTGGGTGAATAACTACTTTAGCATCGACTCTTGCCTACATTACTTAGGTTAATTGTTATTTTCCTGAGGGCACACTGACCAGTGTCTTTCTATGTGCTGAGTGCCAAGTTCAATAAACATTAACTGAGTGAATATCACACTTTAGAACTAATGGGTCAGGGCTGTTCTCTGTTTTATTAGAGGAAATGGAATTGAAACCTCGCCTCCTGCCTTTGATGAAGAGCATCAAGAAAGGAGCGTTTTGCACGCTCGTAGACTTTGTAAGAATTTCTACTGTTCTCTTACTTGGTTTGGTTGTTTCTGTTCATTTCCAAGTTTGTCTCCCTTCAGTAAATTGCATTCCTTGAACGAAGGAAGCTGCAGTGCTTGTTTTGGGTCCTCATTCATAGTGCATGCTCCATAACTACTTTTTTGATAGATTTTCAACATCCTTACAAGGACTCATCTGGATACTGAAAACATTTTGGACCTTGGTATTTTTTTTCTGGAATCTTCTAAATAAAGACTAGTGAGGTGGTGAACACAGGGCAAGTTACTGTGCACCGTATGGTGGTGTCAACAGTTCTATGGTTCTCTGAGGGCCCATATAAGCCCTGGTTCTCCCAGTTATGTGAGCCCTGGGTAAGTTACTCATTGCAGGGTCTCAGTTTTTTTCATTTGTAAAAAGTGGAAGTAGACTCCCCAGGATCTTCCATTTCTGAAAATGCTTTGAATGTTAGTGGGGCTTTGTATCAGGTACTCCTCAAAGCCTAAACTTCGGACAACTGATTAAAACTACTGAGTAATTCTCAACCAGTAAATATCCAGTCTTAGATCTTATTCTCTGTTAGAGATGCCTATACAAAGACCTGAGTGAATAATTCAGATGGTAAACACATCTCCAAAGTGAGTGGCTTCATGCTGCACATACTTGGAGTTTCAATAAGCTTTGTAATTCAAAACATGAAGTTGATTTTGCAGATACAGGACACTAAATTATTAGAAGCTCACCGACAGAAAAAACTGCTTGAGTGGGGACTTGGAATTGACATTCCAGCAAGTCTTCTCACCTCATAACCTAAGACTGTGTGTTCAGTGTTATGGAGACATTTTGGAGACACAAGTTTGGCCTAAATGGAGCCAAGCCCACTGTACTGCAAAGGGCTTTGGGATAGCATGTTACTGATAGTGTTAAGCTCTCTTTATGAGAAAGAGAAACCTGCTCAAATTAAGTAATGGAGGCTTTATTTTAAGAACACATGTGTGAAAATGTGCTCTGGCTCCAACCCACATTCTAGGCTGGTTGGCCCTAGGGATGAGGAGAGAATGGTGATGGGTCACCTCTAGTGGGACTCAACTACACTGTCAGTTTTCCCTTCTCTTAGGATCTGTTCTTGTCTCTTCATGCCACCAAGCTGTACCATTGACCTTACATTAAAATGACCAGAGAAACACAGTCTGATTGGTGTGGTAAATTGCCTAGTCCCTGGTGGGCTGTCATCATAGATGCTCATTAGCCATATTTTGGTAAATTTGGGTGTGGACAATTCTGACCAAACATCTTTGGCCAGAAGCAGGTTATAACATATAAACATGGTTATTTATAAGCTGGAGAAAATCTCCACTCCAAGTGAAAACTATGCATGGATTGCTGCCAGTAGGTTGGGGTGCAGTGAGCAAGGAGAGAGCTGAAGGTGCGTTAAGCGGGAGGGTCAGGGCTGCTCCTCTAGGAATGTTCCAATTGGTGAAGTGAAATCCTAAGAAAGAGCAAGGTTGTTCCTGTCCACTGTTTTCACAGATATCTTTTTATTGTTTTTTAGAGTAGGAAAGAGAGAGAAAAAAAAACAGGGAGATCAATTTTATTTATTTTTTTCATCTGGCCTTTGTTTCTTCCACACTTAGTTGTACATGTGGTGTGCGGTTTGAACTTGCATCCTCACACATGCTGGACAAGGGCTTCAACCACTGAGCCACTGCTCCAGCACTCACAGTTAGCTTTTAATCCTTCTTTTCCTCCCCATGGAAATAATTGTTAATTGGCACATTATAATTACACATAATAGATTGTTTTATATTTGTACATACACACGACATAACTATACGATTTGATCTGTTTATTCCCTAGTACCTCCCCTTTCCTCCCCTCCTCACTTTGGTCTCCTTTCTCTACTTTATTGTTCTCACTTCTATTGTTATGAGATTTCCTACACACACATTTCCCCCCTTTTATCTCTATAGCTTCCACATATGAGAGAAAACATCTGGCCCTTGGTTTTCTGAATTTGGCTTATTTCACTTAATCCTTCTTTTCAAATTATAACTAATAGTGTGTATCAATTGTACAAATTAATGGGTTTCATTGTGATGTTTCCATAAATGCATATATTGTGCTCACAGTTACTTTATGAAAGTAGTGTCAGGCGTGTCTTAGATCACCAAGAGGAGAAAATACAACAAGGAGACTTGAAATATACAGGTTACAAATTTTTGATTCAAAGAAAATATTTTTCTGATAGAGCACCACATAGACGGTGTGGGAGGTTAGGATGGATAGGGAGATTGTCAGCACTATTCTTTTAAAAATATCATCATTATTACTTATTGATCATCGCTACAACTTGCCAGGTACTAGCTAGTATTTTTTAAATAAATATTATATTCATAATAATCTGGTTGTCAGTCAAGATCTGTCTTGTTTCAGGTTCCCTAAAAGTAGAACCTCGGAAGAGATTCAGGGTCATGAGATTTACTGAGAGCATGTTCTTCGGAAACATTTCCTAGCAGGACAGGGAAGTGAAGGGCTGATCAATACTGCTCTCCAGATAGAATACAGCCTTGTTCTGACTCATAAGAAGTCTGGAGTATAATTCACACTGGAGAGCTGTCACAATCTGATGCAAGGGGTCTGAGTTTTGACTCCTGTGTCAGTCAGTCATTGGATGTGTGAGGGGAGGGTTGGTGTAACCCTGTCTCCATCAGCTCAAGGCAGTTCTTACAAAATCAGGTGTGTTAACTGTTAGCTGCAGCACCTGTGGTGGCTGGGAGATGGTTCCCCTAACTAGCAAATGAGATCCAGGTGGATCACTAGCAACATCCACTGCATGGCTTCCCCTGAGTCCACTATGGGAATCTTGGCTGTAGACAAAAGTGCAAGCAATAGGAGGGACTGACCAGAGTGTGTAGAGGGCCCATGAAGTAGGACCAGATTTGGACCACAGGCAGAAGCCAAGGCAGTCTCAGAGGATGAAGTCTTAGAGAATCCTCAGAACTATGAAGGTCTTGCAGCCATAATTGAATGGTTTGAGAGCAGCATCATATCTGAATATCCCTGGACATCCCTTCAGCCACTTTAAATGAGTCCTCATCATCCGTTTGCAGCCAGCCCTCTGGGAAGAAGAATCTTCATGTCCAGAAGTGGATAGGGTGAGGCAACATTTCTCTTGTTTGTTTTGTTTATTTTGTTTCGAATGGGCAGAAGGTGCTACATCGTCCTAATACATAATGGTATCTCCTCTTCATGAATGGGCAAAAAAGTTGGATGCTGGACAGCAAAACCTTAAGGATGGCCTCCTGGAAAACTTGGAGAGTGGGTATTAATACTTCACTTTATAGTTATGAAACCTGAGGCAAAGAGAAGTAACTTCATTCATTGATTCAGAGAATTTAAGTACAGTGCTATTAAGATTTTTTGATGCTGTGATCATAATACCCAACAAGAACAACTTCCTCCAAGAGGAAAAGTTTGTTTTGGGTCATGGTTTCAGTGTTTCAATCTGTGGTGATCTGACTCCATTGCTTTTGGCTCAAGGAGAGACAGAACATCACAGCCAAAGATGTGGTAGAAAGGTACTACTTCAGGCCTGGTGGCCAGGAAGCATGAGGGGTGGGGGAAGGGTGACAGGGATATTCAGCCCTTCCAGGACTGGTCCCCAGTGACCCACCTCCTCCATTCACATTGTTTTTGCCTGCAGTTACTACCCAGTTGGTAAATGTTAAGTTGGGCAGTCAAGGTAAATCTTGCTAAGACAGTGACATTTGAGCAAAGACCTGAAGGAAGGAAGGAAATGGATGATGTGACCATCTGGGAGGTGTGTCCCAGCAGAGGAAAACACGTACAAAATGCTCTGAGGCATAAATGTGCCTGGTGTGCTCAAGACCCCATGTGGTAGAGACCAGTTAGGTTGGGGTGCAGTGAGCAAGGAGAGAGCTGAAGGAGAAGGTAGGAGCAGGGCCATTAGTTGGCACTGGGTCATAGGAACTTTGGAGGTCATAAAATGGTGTGAGCACAGGATTGACACAATTGGACCTTTATTTCTGAGGATAGAAGAATGGACAAAACAGAAGCCAGAAAACTTGTTAGGAGAGTATTGCAGTAAACCTGGTGAGGGACAGCAGAGCTTACAATTAGTGAGGTGGCTGTGGAGAAGTCGAAAGTGATAAAATTTCGGTTGTGTGAGCTGGGACTGGTACTATACACCTTTAATGCCATTGACTCCAAAGGCTGAGGCAGGAGGATTGCAAGTTCAAGGCCAGCCTGGGTCACATAGCAAGACCCTGTCTTAAAATAAAAAAGATAAAAAAGGCTGGAGATTCAGCTCAGGACTAAAGAACTCTTGGGTTCAATCCCCAGTGCCAAAAAAAAAAAAAAAAAAAAAAAGGTTTTAGCTATGTAGAATGTTGACTAACTGTCCCGGAACATGCCCATGTCCTAATACCTGGAATCTTATAAGGTATATGAGACTTTGTAGATGTGGTTAAATTAAAGATTCTTGAGGAGATTATTCTGGATTTTCTGGTGGACCCAGTATAATTCTAATAGTCTTTATAAGAAGGAAGCAGCAAAGAAAAAAATGTTTTTTCATAGTAGCTAAGATATGGAATCAACCTAAGTGTCCACAGACAGATGAATGGATAAAGAAAATGTCACACACACACACACGCACACACGCACACACACACACACACACAATGGAATATCATTGAACTTTATAAATGAAGGACATTTTGTTTTTTGAAATACCATGGATGTACCTGTAGAACATGCCAAGTAAACCAAACCAGGCACAGAAGGGCAAATGCTGTATGATCTCACATGTAGAATCTAAACCAATTGAACTCATAGGAACAGAGAATAAAATTAGTTAGCAGAGGCTTGGCAAATAAGAGAAATGGGGAGGTCTTGCTAAGGGGTATGAAGTTTTGTTTGTGCAAGATGAATAAGTTCTGGAGGTCTGATGTCCATTGTGTTACCTAAATTCAACAGTACTGTATTGTACACTTGAAATTTGCTAAGAAAGTAAATCTTAAATATTCTCTCTACACAAAAAGTAACCACAGGTGATGATGAATATTTTAATTAGCTTGATTGTGATACTCATTTTACAATGCATAACTATATTTGAACAGTATATTGTATGTCTTAAATATATACAATTTTTGTCAATTTTACCTCAGCTAAGCTGTAATTAATAAGGAAGAAGATGTGAGGGTAGAAGATGCAGAGAGAAGCTACCATGTTATTCACTTTGATGATGGAGGAAGGACCCATGAGCCAAGGAATGAAGTTAGCTTCTAGAAACTGGTAAAATGAAAGAAAAATTTTCTTAGCATCTCTAGAAGGAATGTAGCCTTGTAGACTTCTGACTTCCAGAACTATAAGAATACTTGCAATGTTTTAAGTCATTACCTATGTGATAATTTGTTACAGCAGCAAGTGGAAACAGATACATGCTACATTATGGAGTTGGAGCCAATAATGTTTACAAGTGGATTGGATGCAGAGTAGGAGCAAGTTCAAGGTATTGCTTTAAGTCTTTGAAGTGGCAGTTGAAAGGATGGAGTGCTTTTTAATGCAATGGGAAAGGCCTGCTTGGGATGACATTGAATCTAAGTCTATATGGCTATGCCCTGTGTACTCAGACTATGTCAAAGGCTGAGCCAGGACAACATTCGTGGAAGATACCCTCAGCTTGGTAGTCAGATGGTTTTCTCCACTGCCATTGCCCTGACTTGGTGTTCACCCTCTCTGTAGCCTCTCTCTATCAGAATTTATTTGCTGTTCTCTGCTGACAACAGGTAGCACAGTGCCAGAAGAGATTAGATGCATATATTTTATTTTAAGACACAGCTGAGAAAACACTCAGTACATAAAAGTTGTTTTGATGTAAATCATGATATCTGGAGGGTTAATGGGCTGCTGATGGGGTTCTTAGAATGAGGGATGGATTCCTTATACCAAATCACTAAGGCACTCATTTATGCCCACCACACTTCTTCTTTGGTTATTCTCAACCAGTAACAAGCCATACTAGTGTGGCAAAACCAGCTAGGTCAGGGAGATGGACCCACCCATGTGACCTGGCTGTTATCTCCTGAGGTTACTCCATCTTTTTGAATCTCACCTTCCCTAACTATAAATTGAAGGAGCTGGATCCAGGGTTTCCCAAGAGCCCTCATGTACCTGGTTCTTGTTGGTGTCTGTTGTGTGATTTAGAAATGTGAATGACAGTGTTCAGCCATCCAGCATCTCAGCACTGTTTGTCTTGGATGCTGAGGAGCAGGTACTGTCCTCCTTCTGTCTTCTATTCCCTGACATCTTATTGGGCCTTGTTCTGACCATATGTTTGTCCTTGCCTGGGTTGCAGTTAGAGACTTTGCTTCTTTTCCAACTGTTCCATGACTCACATGTCCATGGGACTTCACAGTGAGGACACACTCCCCTCAACAAAGTCCAAGGCAGATGGTCATGCTTCCTTTCCAGACTGATCGTCAAATGCCACTTGGTGAGGGGAACTCTCCTTCTAACTTGGAGCTCTACGAGGCAGACACACAGGCCAGGTTCCAGCTACCTTCTGTTCCAATGTGCCTGATGAGAACAGAAAAAGCAGTGAAGGAAATGATTCCCCTGTTAAAGGAGTGTAGTAGGAGGAAGTTTCCATGAAAACAAAACAGAAACCAACACGCTGTTGCATCCTAGGAGGATGGCAAATCAGTTTTGCTATGCCCTCCCCACCTTCCTCCCTGGGCCACAAAGAAGATGTGGAACTTGCTGGGCTTGTGTGACCTGAGTTCTCTTGAGTTCTGCCATTCCTGCTTCTTTCTGGCTAGAGTGAACTTGACCTATCTAGTACATTAAAGACCAATTACTGGTGTTGAGTATCATGCAGTGCGTGTTATAGAGACCAATAAGTGCTTGAGCAGATGAGCAAATGGGTTAAAAGGACAGTACTTTACAAATGTTATATCCTTCTTTTGATTCTCAAAGGGGTCGTGTTGATGAAACAGAGAATCTGGTCAGATTACTTATAATTAAAAATTTATTGAATATCAACATCATAGTCATATACTGTCACCACTGGAGGTCCCTTAAGCTATCTCAAACAGAAAATAGTAGCCATCACTATTTCCTGCCTTTTAAACTATTCTTAACCCATTTTTTCTCCTAGTTCCCTCACCACAATAACCCTGCAAGTGAGATTTCGTTGTTGTTACCTTTGTGTGGCTGGAGGAATGGAAAGCCTTGTCATGATTTCCATCCAGAAGAGCAGGAATCACTGTCCTTACAATGCTCTTCAGCAGTGCCATGATTGTGCCTTTTTGCCACCCTCAGATCATTCATTCAGTTTTTCACCATCTTGTTGGGTCCTACCTCTTCCTTTACAACTCATTTGTCTTCCCTTCACACTCTCTTTTTGAGGAATAAAACCAAATTACTCTAATTTTCAGTGTAGATGTTTTTGCACCTTTCTTTGGAGCTGTCCTCAAAAGTGTACTTTCTATCCCAATAAGTACTTTTTCTTTTTGCCCCAGACAAAAGCAATTTTCTTCTTAGAAGTAATTATTGTGAAAGTGGTTGAGATAATAGTTTATTGTCTCCAGAATTTTCTCCCAAGAAGCTGGCAGTTATTCCTCTAAGGATAAAAGTGTGCTCTTCTCACTCCACATTTACACCCTGCTGCCCTGGGTCTGTGCCATTCTCTGCTCACAATGTTTTGTCTCAATGCTAAATCACAGCGTAGTTTTTTTTTTTAATAATCGAAATAGTAATTAATCTGAGCTATGCACCTAAAAAAAGAGGTAAAATTTCTTTCCATCTTTTAAAATAAAGAGATATGCATGGGTATACCCAAGTCTGTGAATCACAAAAGTTTAACATGGAAGGATCTTAGGAGGATGGCATGAAGCAACAGGTGAAAGAAGAAACACAGGTAGAGCGAATAGGAGGAGAAGGTATAAAAACAAACAGGCATGATGTGCCTTGTAGTGGAACGGAAAGTGAGAGATGATTCTGCAGGAGAGGGTTGGGAAGAGGGAAGGACAGAATAATAATCCTTGTCCTAGCGATGTCATGGAAGTGACAGGAGACTCACCAGAGACGGGAGATGGGAAGCTTCTGTAAGCTATAGAATGCTGCACTAATGTAAGGCAGCAGTGTTGTTCATGGTGCTGTTTTTATGCCTATGTTCTTGTTACATCAACAACCTGAAGTCAACTATGAGTCCCAAACAGGAATGCTCTAATCAGTGGCTGATATGGTTTAATTATTTGGAATGCTGATTTGGTATAAGGACTGCAATGCGGGATAGGAAATGAGAAATTGGGCATCTGTTTTACTTTTGTACTGCAGATTGTACCCAAAGACCTGAGGTATAGTCTCCTATAATAAATGATATTTTGATGGAGTATTTTGTGGGGGAATTCATGAACTGCAAAGATCCGTCATCATCAGTCTTCATGAGCATTTCAAATAAGAATGGGGGGTGGCCTTCTCAGAGACTGGCACTCTGAATGTCATGATAAATTCCAGAATTCAAATTCCAGTGGAATATCTGTTCAGTGGGTGGGTGGGTGGATTGGTGAAGGGTCAACTAAATGCTGAGGAGGAAGTGGGAAGAGCTGTTAACCTGAGCTGAACTGGGCTCCACTCCATTTTGGCATCTCTTGAAAAATGTGAGTTGAATCTTTTGAAAGAGAGAAGAACTGAGCAGAGGAATCCTAAGCAGTCTATGGTTTATATAGACTTAACTTGGTGAGTTCTTCTTCACAGCAAGAAGATGATCCTGTGTGAGAATCCAGAGGCAATGATCCCATGCAGGGTGCTTATGAATTATTTATCATAGTCTCTGGATAGGAGAAATATAAGAATTTGGTGCTTAGTAAAGCCCTACTCTAATTAGAAATCTTTGAATCAGTAATCTATTTTGTGCTTTTTATTTTATTTATTTCCATTTAGGTTTTTCTGAATTCTTGGTAAATTTAATTTTGAATGTGTCAGCCTGTCTCACTTGTGCTAAGGGAAACAAGGAGAAAGATTATGTTTACCTTGAGTGGAGAAGAAAAGAGGGAATTGTTTCTCATTCTCCCTCTCTCACCAGCTCTGGGAGATGGGGACTAGGTTTGGTGGTGGCAACAGGAATCAAAATAAAAGAACTCCAGGGAAAGGACAAAGCTCAGAGGGAAGTGTTGAGATGCTGGTGTTGCCCCACCCTGTTCACCTGCCAGACCTGTATCCAGGTATATCCTTCTCTAGAAGGTAAAGTTTAGGTCATCAAAAGGAAAATTCTTATTGTGTTCTTCATATTAAAAGTAGTAATTCCTTCCTTCTAGAGTGGTGTATTAAAGGGATTAAACATTGCTTTAATACACCACTCATAGCTTGAATCTATGAAGAAGAGACAATGAGATGTAATTGAAATGGTGTCTCATTGACATCTGTTTGGATCTTTGGCTTTGTACTATGGCATAACCTTGGACAAATAATTGAGCTTCATATTCTCTCACTGGAATGCGATTCGTAATAGCATCTCACGGAAAGGTTGGAAGAATTTGGTATAATATGTACGAGTTATTTGTTAGTTGACTGGTACATGAAAGACTCTTAAGAATTAGTAGCTTTCATTTTTATTTTTTTAATTTATATTATTGTTAACTGATGCATAAAAATGTACATATTTATGGGGTATCATGTGATGCTTTGATACACGTGTCCATAGTGTAATGTTTAAATTAATGCAAGTATATCTTCTCAAGCATTTATCATTTTTTATGATGAAAATATTCAAAATCCTTTCTGTGAGTTTTTTGAAATACATAGTACATTATCATTGTCTACAGTCACCTTACTGTGTAATTACACATCAGATCTTCTTATTCCTAACTACAGCTTAGTACCCTTGATCAATCTCAGCCTCTGCTAACAACCATTCTACTTTCAACTTCTATAATATCAACTTTTTAAAGATTCCACTTATCCATGAAATGATGTAGTACTTATGTTTCTGTGTCTGATAAATGTCATGTGATTTTATGATTGAATTGTATTTTTTCATGAATAGGTACCTCATTTTCATTACTCATTCATCAGCTGATGGATGATTCTAATTCTTGGTTTTGTGAATAGAAGTACAAGGCTTCTCAACACATGGGTTTCATTTGCTTTGAAAATATACCCACTAGTGGGATTGGTGGATTATACAGTAGTTCTATTTTTAATTTTCCAAGGACCTTCCATACTGTTTTCATTATGGCTATACTAATTTATATTGCTACCAATGCTCACAAAGCTTCCTTTTCCCCTGACATCCTAGCTATCTTTAGTCTTTTGGATAATAGCCATTCTTACTGGAGTAAGGTGACATCTCATTGTTTTGATATACCTTTGCCTGATAATCAGTGACATTGACCATTGTTTTCATACACCTGTTGCCCATATATATGCCTTCCTTTGAGAAATTTCTTCTTATGTGTGTTGCCCATTTTTAAATTGGGTTATTTGTTTTTTAATATTGAGTTTTTTGAGTTCTATATATAGCCTGAATATTAACTCCTTTGTCAAATCAATAGTTTGAAACTATTTTTCTCTTATTTTATAGATTGTCTCCTAACTCAGTTGTTTCCTGTGCTATACAGAAGCCCATTTGTCTATTTCTGTTTTTATTTCCTGTGCTTTGGGGGTCTTGTCCCCAAAATCCTTTGCCCATTCCTATTTCCTGAAGAATTTCCCTTGTGTTTTCTTGCAGTAGTTTCATTGTTTCAGGTCTTTTTTACATGCATACTCTAATGTAATCCTAGAGTGAGATCAGCGTGGGGACAGAGCTGCCAAATGGGCAGGGCTTCTGTCATTTGTAGGAGTGTGCCATGGGGGAACAGCTGTAGAATCAGATCACCTTTGTGATATTGGGCGGGTTATTGTTCAGCCTCAGTTAAATTACTTTGGCCATCCAATGGAGAGTTCCTGTAAGAACCAAACAGAACAAATATAAGTGCCTAACAGAGTTAGAGCTTACCTTAGCTTAATAAGTAGTAGGTTCTTCCTTTTGTTCTTTTCTACATCTCCCACCATTAGCTATGTTTTTCGGGTGCTCAAATTGCTTATTTAGGTTTCATATCTTGGAAATAGACTTTCAAGGCAGTGATTGTGTCCATAACTTTATCCATTTTTTCATCCTTGATCCTCTCCATTTTATACCATCCCATACCATGTATTTGTTAAGCACTTATTATATGCCACAGAGGATGGAACACAGTGATTATTGTGACAGTTCTCAGGTACCACTCACTTTGTGGGATTACATAGTCTAGAAACAATAAGACAGATATCAGGCATACTGCAAAAAAGGTGTGCAGGGTCTGGATGTGGGCAGGTAGGGTCTGAATGGTGGAGTCATGTCTGGAAACAGAAAGCCATCTGGAAGAGGTAACTTTGGGAAAGAATTTTGAGGGCTGAAAAGACTTTCTCTAAGTGGAGGGAATCAGGAACAACTCCAGGAGGAGGAAGTATCCTGAGCAAAGGCACGGATATAGAGGCCTGTGGGATATACTTGGGGAATGCTGACAGGTTAGTTTGTCTGTTATATCTGATATACAAAGGGAAATTATGGAGAATAAGGGTGAGCCATTGTTGTTGAAAGTCTTTAATGACAGGATGATAATTTTGTACTCAGTTTGATTTGCAATGAAGAAACAATAAAAGGTCTTCTGTGAAAGAGGGTAAGCAACAGGACAATAAAGATGCACTATGTACCTATCAGAATTTGAAAATACTGGGATTTACATCTACATTTAGTTGTGTCTAATGGCTGGTGTGGGAAAGAGGGAAATAACATTTCAAGTTTCCAACCAATAAGTCCATAAGTCTATAGACTCACAAGTGGAAAACCTCAGAAATCATTGAAAACAGGTTAATCCAGGATGCTCTGAACATATGATACAAGTAGGAAGATTTGAAGAGGTGACCATTTGAATCTCTCTTTGCATCCAGTTTCCCTACAAGTAGAAAGGCAATAATATACAGTACCTTTCCTCCAGGGTTGTTGCAGAGACTAAATGATTCACATTTGTAACAGTGCCTGGCACATAGTAAATGCTATATAAATATTTGTTAAATAATTAGAGATAGAGATAATTGAATATGGGACACAGGTTAATCCAACATATGCTTCTTATTAATGACTTCTCCTCTGAGTGACTACTTCTCACTGAGGCTTTGCTTCAACTTACTTTAGTTGCCATTTTAAATAAATTTTTGGTATGTGTTAGCTCATGTTACTGTGTTATACAGTCCAAGACAGAGCTGTGATCAATACTGATGTTCTTCAGCAAATCCAGATACCATGAGAATGTCAGACTTGTTAGGAAGAAAACACTTGCATCTCACCTTCAGTTATGGTTATTTCATAGACATTTTTATCATGATGGTGATGATTTACTAGTTTTAGGCTTACACCCTAACATTATCTAGAATTTAAGCTTCTTTAATGAAATCCCAAGTGTTCTATGGGACAACAAAGCACAGTGAAAAAGAAAATACTGGATTAAATTTAAAACTCAAATTTTGGCTTTGAGACAGTCCCTTTTTTCCTGCATCTTATTTTCCCAAAATGTAAAGTTAAGGAATTAGACCTCTGTATGTATTACCTGAGTTTTCCCACCCTTCTAAAAAGTTTAGTAATGTGGATGTATCCAATACATGCCCGAGAGCACTGGAGCTGCTCTGGTTGAATTGGGGTGAGCTCTTTCCTCTTAGGTTCTGCTTGTCTCGGCCTAGGTGCTCCTTGGTTGGAACCTCCATTGAGACTCATTCTGTAAACAACTGAATACAATGACACTATTTGCTGCTTTTCTATAACCCTCAAATCAATGCTTTATGTCAAATTGTGAAAACATTTTTGTATGATAAACAAATACATTAATAATGCATACATACCTAAAATTGTGTTTTACACAGATTTGGACCCCATCATAAAATTAAAGATTCTTTTATAATGTGAACAATTGCTCCTTTATGTTTGTATTGTACAAAATTTCTGATTTACCTTTTTTCTTAAAATAAGACAGTGTAGGCTCAAAGCGCAATGGTAAAAACTTAGTATGCTAGATTTTTCATTCAGTTTCTGCTTTTTGAGACACTGGCACTTGTCATTCTTTTTAACCTCTCTTCAAAATTGAGATAAACTAAAAAAGAAAAAAAAGCTTCCATTTTTAAAAAGGTATCTGAAATTTCACAGAGTATGTTGGCATCACAGCATTCCATGAATATTTAATCATCATCATCTAGACAGGAGGTTGGAGGAAAAAATCAGGTTGTGATATTTGGGAACAGCAGGTGTGGGAAGGAGGGTGTTGACGCCCTCTGCAAACGCATATGAAATGTTGTGTAGCAGGTTCGCTCTGCAGCACCCGTGTCACCTGGAGTCCCAACCATGCCTTCAGCAAATGCTAGGGAGCTGGAACTTGTCCTCATTGGCCCCCTGCCCTTGGAGAGACAGTGTTTATCCCTGGAAGTGAGGATGTCCTTCAGTGAACTCCTTGCTCTCAGGATTTCTCTTTTTAAGTATTTGTAGAATACAGCTAATTCTGGTCCCTATCCCCATGTATTTTTTTATTTTTTTAGTTACTATTGTTAAGCAAGTACCTCCCTTACAGCAATAAGTCAGTGAGAGTATAGCTATGAGAATTTTCAATGGAGAGCTATTGAATCTTAGAGTTCACCTACAAAGTCTTTCTTATCTCATAAGACAAGCAGCAAGGTAACATAAAAGGGTGGAGTCACCTATGTGCAAATCACTTGCCTTCCAACCTTATCACATTCTGCCCACTAGCTATCACACAATGCTCCAGACACACAGGTTTCACTGCTGCCTCCTTGCAATGGGACTATTGTACCCATGTTCTTGCCTCTGGGTTTTTATAAAGCCTGTTCTGGATTGGAGACCTCTGAATGACTATCATAGTACACTGAAAAGGTATAATACTCTGGTTCTCAAACTTTCACATGCATAAAGGTCCTCTGGCAGACTTTGTGAACATGGACTTTCCTGGTCTTGTATTCCAGCCTCTTAGTAATGTGACTTTGGTCTTAAAATCTACCATTCCCCTTCATTCTTCAGATATCTCAACAAAACAGAACATTCAATGTCTTCAAGTGTGAATTTAGATGACTGGGATTATAGGATTGGTTTAGTCTAAACTGCTAAATCACTTGAGGTTGGTATCCTTCTTGCCCCAGTACCACCCCTGTGTACCTGAGCCCTGCCCACTCAATAGCCCTCTCGCTATTGGTTTCAGAAGAATTCTGTTGTAGTTTCCTCTCTGGGTCACCTCCTACGGTCAGTATTGAGAGCTTTGAATTGAGTTGTTTTGGTGCTTTCATTATTTTACTATACCCTTTTATGTTCTAAAATATAATATTACCCTGAAAATCAGTCTTTAAGTCATGACACTGATATGATTGTGTTGATAGTTTAATACTTAGAAATACCAACCCCTGAGCAGTCTCCAGAGCACATTTTGCCCTCTTTGTTTTGTTTGTTAGGAAGTCAAAGATCAGAGAGGGAAACTTGACCAAAGTTGCACTTGCCCCAAAACACCCTGAAAGTTAGTGAGCTAGGTAGGAAACTTCATACCTACAAACAGATGTTTAATACCTGGTATCCTAACCACTCCCCCTCCTATTTCCCTTGGAGTCTGTTTCAAAAGCTTTTCTGCATTGTAGCTTATCACACACTGTTTACATGTTTAAACTTGTCAAAGTTCACATCTCTCCTTCAATGTCTGCCTGTTGAGACACATCACTTAGTCTCCTAGAAGACCTTTGCATAGGAGAAAGAGCTGGTGGTAATCTTTTCATCTTACTGCAGTTTTGAATATCAGGGTCATTTTCAGTGTAATTTGACCATATGTAGTAAGCATCAGGAATCTTGTCACTACTCTGGGCATAGGACTATGTTTTCTGTGTGACAGAGAAGTTGTTTCTTCCCTGTGGATCCCAGAGATGTAGAAAGGGGAGGTAACTCAAGAGAATTCATGGCAGGAGGAGCATGGGGACTGGCATGCTCAGTGTGTGCATTTGAATCTGTCTGTTCTCCAGTCCACAGTGGAGTTTTCGTCAATAAAGTTGAGCTATGAGGGCAGCCTGAGCTGTGCTCTAAGATCCTGTCTAGTTCTGGGATGATGAATGGTGACAGTCAGTCTGGGGTAACCCACTTTTCCTCCTGAGCCTTATGATCAGGGAGGAGCCCGGCGCTTAGCAGGAAAGGTGAACCACACCCTGGGCATGAGTCAGATTCCTAATCAATCCAAGTTGGGGAAGGTTGATATTGGCGGAGCTTGTGGCACATGTTCTGCCACTATGTGTTTTCTTTGGATTTAATTTATAAGGACAGGCATTCCAAAGCAAGGCTCTGCCTTCTGGGGAGCCCTTCTCTGCCATTAATGACTGGCAAAGTCAGACATTTTTTCCCTTCATCCTAGAACATCTTTGTTTTATATTACCTTGGGAGTATGGGGATTAAGAGCAGGGGTAGGACCTGATACAGTTTGTAAGGCTCAGCACAAAATGAAAATTCAGGCCTCTCTCTCCTAAACATTTAAGAACTTCAAGATGGTGACAACAGAGCAAAAGCAAGCACAGAGCCCTTTCCTACGCAGGTCCTGTGCAACTGTACAACTTGATGCCCATGGGGTTACTCTGGGTGAAGGAGGGTCAGGGTGTGGAATGGGGACCTGGGTAGAGAGTAAAGAGCAGCTTCATTGCACCAACTGGTGTTCACCCATGACCTCCTCACACCAAGCCCCAAATGATAATTCTTCCCCATCTGTTCTGTGTGTGAACAATGGTACAAATGCTACCACAGTTTGGTGCCCAGACAATCTCAGGATGTTGGACTTAGCTTATGTGGAAGTCAAGAACTGATTGTGTTTTGCAAAGGAGAAACAGAGGCCAACATAATAGAGGATTTTCAGAAGGTCATTCTGCTTGTTAGTGGCAGAAAGGGGACTACATCTGAGGCCATCTAACTACCATGCTGGTGCCCTTTTTAGTCCTCAGTGAAGCTGAGTAACAATGGAATTATTCTCTTTCATTGTGAGTTAAATTGGAACTTGGGAATAAGAGTGAGATGTGGGAAGGGAAATGAGATAAATGATGACTGGATGGAGAAAACAAAACAATTTAGAAAGCCAAAGCAGTTTGTCTGAGTCCTATCTGATGCACAACACACACCAAAGCAGACAAGTGTCTGCAGCAAAACAAAAGCAGATATTTTCAAATAAAATATGCATATTTCTTACCAGCCTTGAGCTCATCTGATAAGGCACAGATTGTCCACAGTAAATAGAGAGAGGAAAAAAGATGCCTTGGGCTGAATTTAGTCCCCAGTCAAAATCCAAGGGGGGCTTATTGTTTCTCCCTTTGTGATGCAATGCTTCTCTAGCTACAAGGCCTTTTAAGGCTGTGAAGGAAAACAGAGTAGTTCAGATATTTATTTGCTTATTCATTTTCCCATACCATCAAATAGCTCTTGAGTATCTACTTAGTATAGTATTGTGCTAGATCCTAAAAAGGGATGTTAAGACACAGCCCCTCCCTTTAAAGATGGGAGATGGATATGTATCAGGGCAGAAAACTAATCATAATTGTTGTAATGCTTGTGGCATATGCCATGTACTAATGGAACGCAAGAGAAGGAGAAATTCATACTGCTTAAGCTTCTCAGTTGGTAACCTGCCTGTGTGTTCCTATTTGCTTCAAACATATGTTGCCAGGATCTATGCACTGTCATTGAGCTGTTCTTTCCTAAAAGATCCTGGGAAGAGAATGTAGCTTGCGAGTGGGACATGACATTCTTGTAGAACCTAGATACCTTGCTGATGTGGACCAATCCTTGTGTGTATGATCCATTGGGGGAGGACCTGGGATGAGGTGGTCTGATTCATACCTGATCAGGATCCATGGCACTTGTGTTCCCACCTCCCCATATGGTGCCCCAAGAAATAAGTAAGAGAACAGCCCTGCTGAGTTCAGTGAGAGGGCTAGCTGTGTGATGACCTGCATGTCACTCTGACCCCTTCAGGAAAATGGCAGGAGTGGAGGATGTCTAATCAACCAGGACTTCCTACATTCTTTCTCACTGATACTAGGATTGAAGGAAAGGAACAAGGAGCATAACTTGTAAAGGCTATCATAGAAGACAGAAAAGAGACAAAGCACCAGTGATCTCTCAAAGCCTACCCAGTGAAGTTTTTCTGTGACTCTCTGTTCCTTGGTGGTCAGGCATTTCATCCACCAGATCTATGCAGAGCTTTTAACATGACTGGGAATAGTTAATCACAGGTGAATTGCCTTGTTGATCATGGGAATGCTGCTTTATATCCGTGTAACTTAGGGACCTTTGATCACCTCCAGTATCTCACTTCCTTTCTCAATAGTCCTGGGAGGTGGACAAAAATCTGTATTTTAATTCCCATTATGCAGAAGAGGCAACTGAGGCTTGAAGAACCTAAGGTACTTGCCCCTGATACTACTGAGTAGCAGAACTTGGACACGAGGCTAGATTTCCCTGTGATGCCCTTTCCACTGATGCTCTTTCCACTGCATGTACCAGGCTCTCTGCCCCAGTGACCACAAGCTGGAATATGATGGCAGAGAAACATGAACTGGGGAAGCCACTGGAAATGGAACATTTATTAGATAACTGCCTTGTGAACAAGTGATGTCCTTTCACAGTCTCTTGCTCCTTAAAATGGCATACTTCATTATGTTTTTATGTACATACAAACATGCCATGGTGTAATCCACTATTCTGTGTAATTAATATGCACCCATAAAAAATAACGTGCTTGAGACAGAAGTGCATCATTTGGTCCTACTTTTCAAAGACTAGGCTGGAATTCTGCTCTGTTTGTGTGCCCTCCTGCATACTTTTTGTCCCCACCCTAAGCCATCATAAAGACACTTAAAGCTGAGTGGGGACAGTATTTGTCTTGCAATTACTCTTAAGTGCCCTGTAGTTTTGTGGCATCTAAGTGGTATGACCTAAATTCCAGTTCTGAGAAACGGAATTCTGCTCAGGGTCTGTATGGGGAGGGGCATGAATCAGGTCAGTCCATGAATATGGTCAGTCCATTGCATGGATACCATTTAGATCCAATTTTACTCTCCGAGCTTGTTGAAAGCCTAGCTCTCCTTAGCAGCTCAGACCCAATGCTGCCTCCCACTCTGTGAAGGCTCCCTATAGTTGCTCCTTCTTGTTTGTGATAGCACTTGTTCTAATTCATCACTTGTCAACTGCAAGAAATTGTGGGGAATGTATGGGAGAATAAGATGCAGTCATTACCTTCAAAGGCTCACAGTTGAGTGAGGAGGATACCACACGCACACATACACATGCACATACACACACCGGTAAAACAATGTCATATGACCAAGACTGTAATAGGAAGACAGACAAACGATTCCATGTGTACACATGTCTGTTCTTACATACTATTCTATATGACTTCCACATTTATGATACAAAAGTAATGGCTATGTTTAAAAATCCATAAATATCTAATGAATAAAGTCATCATGAAGAACATTATGAATAGGAGTGTAGGAGGGTAGGACTGAAACTGGAGCTTTATTACAGTACTTGGGAACACATACATGCCTTGGAAGAATGGACAGACCATATTCCTGCTCACCATAGTCAGATTTCAAAGAGGAAGTTGGCAGGAAAACCCAGGACTTGTTAAGGGAGAGGACAGGAGGGAGAGGTGTGGCATTGCAGAACCAGAAAGTTCCCACCCACAAACCCAATTCCTTGACTCTGACAGGTTGAGTTCCACCCTGTAAACATTCTCTTTCCTTTTTATTTGACCCTTTGTTTGAGAGTGAGTTCTTAACTCTCAGCTATCTTGACAGTGAGGTTCCTACCTGGTTGGGTGACAGCACTGGGGACTCTCCTGTTTGGCTTCATCTGAATCAACCATACCTCTACTGGCCACTGTTTATGGTCTACCTCCCTTTGTCCAGGTGAAGAAAGAAGAGCCTTGAGGACTGGCCCCAGCCTATTCAGGTAAGACCAGGGGCTTGCTGCTGATTCTACGGAGACAGGATGTCTCTCTGTGAGCTGATTTGCTCCTACACTTGGCCAGGCTTTCTGGTCTCCTCCAACATGGACTTGCAATTTGACGTGGGCTCATAGTTTTGCATTATCATGTGAAATTCCCATTCTTCCTCACTGGCCAGGGTTAATAAGGTTTATAGACTATATCTTTCACCTCATAAAGTCAACTGACATTTATTTAAATATTGACTTTGATCTCAACTGTCCTGTGAGCATGGTGGGATAGGTATAATTTTCTCCATTCAGTGACTCAGCGAATGGAGGCTCAGTCAGTTGAGATGATCCTTTAAGTTTCAACTGCAGGTGAAGGCCAAGAAGAGATCTGCATCCCTGTTCTCTCTTTGCTACGGCACCTAGCAGGTTACACCTTAACCTGAAAAGCCCAAAATGAAAGAGCTCCCTGAACTTTCAAATGGTGAACCCAAGGTGATTACTTCTTTGCAAGCAGGTTGGGAGGGATATGTTTTTAATTCACCTGGGAGTTACTTTATAAGAACAGATAGGCCATGTCATACAGGGCTGCTTTCAGTCAACAAATGAGAGTATGTATGTAAAAGCATCTTGTAAACTGAAAATGATATGCAAATAGGAGAGACATGATTATGTGGAGTCTGATAAATGCTCCGAATCTCTGTATAAGCAGATTTTAATTTGGGGCTGAATGACATTTTCCTAATGTCAGCAGCAACATTGTAAAGCATAGATCATAAGGCCCTTTGGGAAATATTTTAGCTTTGCAGTCTTTCTGTGGTACATGGAAAAGCAATCCTCAATTGGGGGAGCACCCCCAAATCCTTTCACAATGACTCCTGCAATTTCCTCTCTTATGACAGTTATCATCATATTTCATTGTTCTACAGTTTTAAGAAAATCTCATCTTTGGTGATTATGTAGTTTATTTTTTAAGATGCTAATTTTAGAGCTATCATTTTCCTATTTGTACTCAAGAGGTTGTATCATTTTTAGTTGTGGAATGAAATGTTTCCTCTGTGTGCATGTGTGTGTATGTGCGTGTGTGTGTGTGTGTGAGAGAGAGAGAGAGAGAGAGAGATCATCTCTCTAAGTTTGTTTTAATAGTGCTAATAATATTCATCCCTGTGGACCCAAAACAATGTAATGGGTTGCAAGGCTACACCATTCTGTATATTTTTCATGGATTCCTGGTTAGAAGGACTCTGAAGAAATATATCAGTTACTTTACACAAATCGAGAATCCAGAAAGATTAAGTAATATGCTAAATGTCACACAGCCAATGATCATTGAGATCACAAGTCAAAAGTGGGTCTCTTACTATTTCACTGACCATGACACCCAGTGAACAAGCTTGGGAATCCCAAAGCAACAGCATAAGTTGATGTCATGTAAGATTCCTTCCACTTGGAAGTTTTAGGCACTTTGATCTTGCATAGCATCTAGTGTTGATGTCATTATACCTTGAAGGATAGGGGACTTTGGCCAGAAAAGGCTCTTTCTTTGACTTTGTTCTTGTGGAATATTTGTTTCACCAAATTTTAGAACTGATCATTAGGTGTAGGATGGGAAAATCTGCAAGAAGAGGTGGTGTCCTCCTTTTATTCAGCTATTTTGGAATTTTGCATCTTGTGGGATCCTTTTTAAAAATTTTTTATTAAGGAATTGAGTTATTGTACAATCATAAATACATATAAAGTAACAATATGATATGCATTTGTTCTTAAACCAGAATTACCCCCACATTGCCCATATACCAGTCTCTTGATTCTTCTATATTTTGCCCCTATAAGCAATATAAATGCTTAGATTGTGAATTTTCCAGAATTAAATGACTGCATAAATATTATTTGGATTTTCCAGGGGGTAAAGAGTAATTTGGATTCTCCGGGGATCAAAGAGTGTGCTACATTGTTGATTGTTTCCCTAGATCCTTCCCTATCCTCACCCCTTTCTCCTCTATTCCACCCACCATGTCTATGGTTCCCCTGGATTACGTGTTGCTGCACCTTGCACCTTTTCTGGGTTCAATAGTTTCAGAACTTGCATGCTAGTTTATTTTTTATTCAACATTATAGAATCTAGTGACAGCATCAAGTCCACAGCATATTTAACCTAGAGATTGCAGCCCAGCAGCTACAGGTGAATTCAGCATGCAAATGTGTTTTGCATATACTTAAGCGTTAACAAAATCAAACCAGTTGCAAGTATTTAATGTCCAGGAAATTTCTTATAAAAAGCCAGGTGCCCCTTTGTTCAGGAGGACCAGGAGGCCTAGTAATAATGGATCCCCACTCCAACAGGGATAGCACATCAGGTGTGTCTGCAGCATCTGCTTTCTGTGGAGGGAGCGTGTGTTCCCCAGTCCTTCACATCACCTCCCTCTACCATGGTGCCTTATAAATCCCAGGTGTTTGAGTTTGTCCCACTGACCTCTTCCAAGCTCTTCATTGTTGGAGTTCCCTTAAATCATTCTCTTTCAAAGGAAATTTAGCTTTACACTTTGATAGGCCAACTCACAGATCATTAACGTCAGGGAGGAGGTGAAATTGATTCCTTGGCCCTAACCTCTCCTTATGTAAGAGGTAGAAGTAGGGAGGACAAGTTTAATAGAGCAAACCATTGGCTCTGATACTTACCCATGATATTTTCTTGAGATATATATCAAAATTCAGTGATTTGAAAGCAGAAGTATTAAGCAGGCTGATACTGTTTCAACATACTCTAGAGATTAGTAAGGGAATATGACACTTTTTGGGTAAGGCCCTTTACTCAAGACAATGATTGCATAGAAATGAGGAAAGAAATTATGATGCATGCAGAAAGCAACATGGTGCTGTTTCCAAAGAATATAAAATAAATGATTGTAATCCTGGAAACTAGGCTAACAATATATTTTCTATCATCTATTTATTAATACATAATCACTCCTTGACTATTTAGTATGTGATGCTAAGCTTGAAGATATAGGGATAAACTGTAGCAACCATTCCCCAAAGGGTCTTCCAACCTGTAATGAAAGTGTGTACACAAGCAATTATAACACAGAATGAAAAACAAATAAATGCATAAATAAATGGTGCAAGAAGAGGAAAGAAAATGCTGTGATTTCAAAAAGTAAGAGAGATTTGTGGTAGCTTGGCAGATTGCTATCAAAGATATTTGTAAATAGGAAAATGCATTTGATGTGGGCTTCAGACAGATAAGGTGAAAAGAGTTTCTAGCAAGAGAAGAATTTAAACAAACTCTGTATTCAGTACTCTTTTATATGCACTTAAGGTAAATAAAGCATTCACTGTGGCCTTCATCTGAGGTGAAGATTATTAGAAGAACAAGTTTGAAAGAATATTAGGAGCTTACATTTGGATAGATAAACTTGAAGATCGTGAGTGGTGAATTAGTATATGAATCTGGAATTCAGTGAATATATTTGAGCTGAAGATAAAATTGGGAATCATCAATACATACATGATATTTACAAGAATGAAATTAAATAATATCAACAAAAGATTTGGTATAGACAGTAAAGAAGAGAAGTTTATAACTACCTTCTGAGATGCCACAATGTTTTGGGGTTAATGAGTGAGAAGAAGTCAGTCAATGGTGTACCAAATAGGAAAGGATTTGGTGTTAGGTGTCCACCATCAGCATGGGGTATTTTATCTCTGAATTCATTTAGGTTATCCATCTTCAGGGCATGATAATGACCCAGCAAGCCTGAGCCATCCTCCGAGGGGCCAAGTTAGGGCGGGGATGGGGAAAGGAGTCGCTCCCCGCTGCACTCCAGAGTGAGGAATGGGCAGAACGACCCGACGCTGGGCCGTCCTCCGAGGGGCTGAGTTAGGAAGGGTTGGGGAGCCAGGAACAAGGGGGCGAACGCCGGCGGCTGGAACACGGGACCTGCATCTTCTACCACTGCTGATCTGACGTCTCTGCTGATCTCTCCGGTTCTATGTGTCTTCTCTGCTTTCTCCCTTCAGGACACGGCTGCTTGCTTTCTTGCTTTTCTCTGGCTACTGCTGCTTCTTTGGCTGCCGCTTCTCTGGCTGCTTTCTCTTCTTTGGCTACTTCCTTCGGCCGCTTGCTTTACCTGACTAGCTGCTACTCTATTTATCCATTAGAGCAACCAATAGGGTACAATGCAAACACCTTTCCCCAATTGTAACAAATGAGTGGCTGAATAGCTTAGTCATGCGGTCAGGCAATTTGCTAATTACAAGCCAGCTGGACCCCTTAGAGTTGTTTACCACCAATTCTTCTAATTACAAGCCAGCTGAGCCTCCTGTTCCTAACATCTCCTCTTTTTTTATTTTTTCTGAGAAGAGGATTAACAGGTGACTGTGTCTGCCTTAGGTTTTTCCATTCACACCTCCCCTTTCTTACCCGTCATTGGAATAAGGCGCAGCGTAAGGCACCCTTCCTGTCTTAGGTTGATAAGGGGGTTGAAAGGATTTTCCCGTCACTGACTACCAGCCCCTTGAGCTTGCATTGCTGACTTATGGTCATCAACTCTGAGGGCAGCATAAGCTTGCTCAATCCCTTCCATGCCTTTTCACC
>PVKS010020335.1:0-36993 GCA_004027875.1 Aplodontia rufa | reverse complement strand
CCTCCAGCATCTATTGTTGTTTATTTTCTTCATCTTTGCCATTCTGACTGGTGTAAGGTGATATCTTAATGTGGTTTTCATTTGCATTTCTCTGATTACTAATGATTTAGAGCACTTTCTCATGTATTCATTGGCTTGATCAATGTCCTCTGGTGAGAAGTCTCTGTTTAGCTCTTTGGCCCATTTATCAAGCTATTCACGTTCTTGACTCTCTTCTTGATGGTACTTGGAAGAAAACATCACCATAAAGATGAAGCTATAATTCAAAGATAGAAGAAAAAGAGAACTTGATTTAGAAATAAAACCCTCAAACTTAATGCAGGAAAAAAATCAGTCATTTGAGAGGAATCTTATTTGAAAATTTTCATTTGAGGAAATATAGTAGTTCTGCTCAAAGAAAATCTAAAGTTGAATGTGAGACAGTCCCAGCCCTCCATTAATGATATAATTGAATTATATGGTGGAAGATCATTTTCCCCCTATTAGTTTGCTCAAGAGTGAAATAGTCAATATTATTCAAATTCTTCTTGATATTTATCCCAATAAAATGTGAATGGGTTGTTTTCTATAGTGGTGCCACTTGCTAAATCTCATGCCTGTACTGGGGTGGCTGGGTGTATAGCTACGGAAACCAGCTTATGTTGACCTTTTCCATAGCTGGTCTGCTGGTTAGTGGGTGATTTCATTCCTCTGGTCCTTAGAACATAACCTACCTGAAGAAGACAGGCAGGGGAAGGCAGAATGAACAGGCAATAAGAAGGGAGGTCCAAATAGGAATGTATGAGAGTCAGATTTAACAGCCTCGGTGATATTTGAAAGTTCACTGGAGCAGCATTGATCCAGTGTTGCCTTTTCAGGGTTAACATTTCAACCCAAAATACATTGGAGGGGCCAGTATCTTGGATATGGACTCAGAGAAGGGAATGCTTGTCTCCGTGGAAGGGGGTAGAATCCAAATCTGTAGAACTTGGAGCTTGTAAAGTGTTTTATATAGATGGAACCATCTAACTGCTCTTGAGTACCCACAACCTAATACTATTTCTCTCACTTTGCATCCTATCATTAAGGAATGAACTCCAGTAATTCTTACAGGGAAAGCAGAATCATATTGAGTTCAAGGGCTCTGAATCAGACAGCACTAAATGAAGGAATATCCAATTGAAATGGAGGTATAGGGACTAATTTACACAGTGAAATGTTAGTAGAAGGGAGTTATTCTTAATCTGTTATTTTTAAGTTATATATCTGTACTTAGTCTAGTTTCCTTTTTAAAGTGGTTTCATATAAAATATGTAGCACCTTATCTGGATATGGATTCCACATAATCATGTCTTAGGAAGCTGTTACTCTCAACATCCTTCTCTTTCATCCCTTCTCCCTCCCTAATCTCCCTTTGTCCCTTCCTTCCTTCCTGCAGGATTTATTAGTCTGCACAGTTGTCTATTAATATGTTTCTATCTTAGTTACTAGATAATTTAGTCAACCTACAAAATAGAAAAACAAATGACAGTTGGTTTTGCTATGTTAGGGACAAAACCAAACCAAATTAAAATGAACAAAAATGAAACCTGCTGATAAACTATTACTTTGTATTTTCATGTAGTACTACTAATTTTGAGCCTTAGACTTCAGAAAAACTGAGCCCAACTCCTAAGTTTTACACTAACTTTCTGGGTGATTTGGATTTTCATGTTCAGAGATTAAATAAAATTTATTGTGCACTTTCTGGGTACCTAGTGCCAGGCATTAACCTGTTATGTCTCATCATCTTATAGGTAAGGATTCCTATAAAAACCTGAATTGAGCAATTTTACAAGTATCCTATAAAACTTTGTAAGTTTTTATATGTGGTCTCTATATAGGGTGATGGGATATGATGGATCAATCCAGGTGCTTATTTCATTGTTATAAAAGTTCTATGAAGTGAGAATAACTGTATTTCCTGCTTTCCTGGGACAGCACCAATACCCATTCCCACCACCCCATCCAATTGACACCTCCTTTCAGTTTCATAAGTGTCACGCTTTGGAAAATGAATGAACATATCCATCCTCCGTAAGAGAGCTATTACTGCTAACATTCCTAAGTCGTAGCTTCCTCACTGATAAAAATGAGATGCTTGATCAAATGACATTAAAAATCCTTCTAGCTCTAAAATGTGTAATTTCTTACACATTCATAGATTTCCTTGTACCAAAACTTCTTATCTGCTTTTAAAATCATTTAGAACAAAGATTCTATTCTAGCAATCTGTCCACACTGGAAAAGGGAAAGGGAACCTCCCACTTTGGTATGAGAAAGAATCATGTCTAGGGTCAAACGTATAGTGAAAACAATACCTAGTGAATTTACATGTATTAATGATACAAAAAGTGTTTGCTTTCTCACCAACAGTTTTATGAAAGATACACAGAGCACAGACAGTATACCAAGGTACTTGAGTGATAGGTACCTAAATAATTTATTGATAATACCTGTTTAGTAATAATATGGTAATTCCTGATCATTTCAGTTTTGCATCAGTGTAATAATTAAGATTTATAAACTGCTTCGGTGTGTATTGTTCCTTTTATGTTTGCAAATGCTGTGTCTAGAATACGGTCTTAACTTCATCCTCAGGCTACCTCCTGGAAAGCATGTCGTTCTAGAAAAACCAAGAGCTTTGGAGTAAAATATTTCCGTTTTAATTCTGCATCTTCCAGTTATTAAAATATGTGCTACTTAATCTTTCTTTAAGACTCAGTTTCCTCTGTTATAAAACAGGAATAACAATCCGAATTTTGAGAAGAATTCTGAAAATTCAATGAGCCTGTGTTGGAGTACTGTAGGCCCTGAGCAAGTATTAATTCATTCCTTATTTCCAATCTGCTCCTAGAGAATTGCCTATAAAAAATGCATCAAATATGTGTGGCAGCATAAATCTTGTCAGTGCAAACCTAACTCTCTTGTGTTTTGATGGCTGCACCAATATCAATAGAAGGGATTTTACCAGATGATGAACTGATGATTAGCAGCCAATGGCGGCTTCATTTTCAGATCTGCCATAGATTGAAGTTCTCAGGGGAAGATGCTCTGACTCACGTAAGGCTGTCTGTAAGTCTGTTGATCCTCCAAGGCTGAACGTAAAGTTCTCTTTTCAGAGATGCCTAATAAACACAATCTGCCATCAGTTTTTCAAGTCCACAATATCTCCCCAGATGGAATTTACATGCCTTTCAAGCTAAGGGAAAGCTTGGATCAGATCTCACCTGTGGAATTGAGTTCTGTTCTGGATTCCATACTTTAAAAGTGTCACATGTGTAGTCTTAGGATTAATAGGTCTGAAATGATGAAGGAGTGAAATGTTGAGTGCCAGGAAGAATGCTTTAAAGTGTTTTGGATAAATGTCTCTCTGATGGAAGCACATTTTTTATTTTAGCCTGGAAATGGCCAGTTCTGGCCTCACATGAGGAAAATATTCTTCCCTTCTGGAAACACAATACAGGTAAAGCAGGCATCTGAGGGAAAGACAGACACAGAGACTGTAAAATGCAGAAGTATGTATGGAGAACAAACCATTGCCAGAAGAAAAAGTAATTGGTGGAAGACACTTCCTAGAACACATCAGAAGTATTTCTCTACCACTGCCATGGCAACATCTTGCCATTTTTGAGTAAGTGTAAAACAGTTGCATCACGGCAACTGAAAGCTTTTTCTGCATACAATTTTGTAATCTGCAAACATTGCACACCAATGCAGAATTACTTAGCAAAAGCAATGGCATATGAGAAATCTAAGAAATGGTGGCTCCAGCATGTGTCTTGGTCAGAGAGTGACCTTAACTTTCCCAGGTCTCCCACACCTTCAAAAGCCACCCTAATTAAAAATAATAATCTCTGATATGGATAATGGGTAATTTTTTATTCTTAGGTGATATGCAAGTAAAACTATTGTCAGAGAAATGATGCTAATTAGTTATATACAATATAGGCAAAAGTATTATTTGCTATGCAAATACTATTTTAAGAGAAATCCTCCAGTTTTTCTATCTAACATTGCCTTTTCCCATACACAACCCCCACTGTAGACACTGAAACCATCATTCATCTCCTAGATTATTCTCTTAGCTTTCCATAGAATTTTCATTGCTTTTAATATGCCACCAATACTAAACTGAGTGAACTTGAGATATATGTCAAAAATACTATTATTTATTAAAAATACTTACTGAGTAATAACTAGGTGCTGGACACTGAGCTTGGTACTGATTATCATTGTCCTATGGCATCAAAAATATTCATTATCAAATTTATAGGAAATATATACCATTTTACACTCTTACAGAAATTTAGTCAGATACACTTAATTTCTTTATTTTATTTATTTTTCTAAAGCCCCATTTAAATTGAAAAAGTGTGATAACCATATACCCTTAGTCATTCCAATATAGATTTTGATGCCAAGTGAGGAGATTTCATAAATAACAACTCTTCTAAAATACTGCAACTCAAATACAGTTGACAATTAGGTGGTGAAGAGATCCAAACCAATATTCTGTGGTGAATGATAGAAAGAATTAGAGATTCTTAGCCCAGAGAAGCTAATGCTTCCTGGCCACTGCGGAAGGTAGTGAGTGAATCCAAGGATCAAGGATCGTGCAGGAAGTCAGTAGGGGAGGGTGTGTAAGACAGTGCCAGACATCAGATTTAGGCCAGGGTCATAAATCCATCACAATTCTTAGGGGCCATGATTCTGTGGGTATTAAAGATGAGGAACAAGGAAAAGTATAAAGTTTACAGAAGAAAACCCGTGGAGCTATACAAGAACCTTCCAGAGAAGAGCAAAACCACACAGAGTTGAGAAGGCTAATGTCCCTACTGAATAATAATACCAAAGGCATTTGGATTGGAAAGCCTAGGCCCTGGTGTCACGTGTGAGGAAAAGTAGTCAAATACTGAGAGATACATTCAGTGGTCCAAATAACATAAAGTCCGAGCACATTAATATTTCTGTCAATTTAACCGGGAATGTTATGGCATATGTGTCGCTAGGAATGAAAGAAGCTATTACTGAAATGAGATTAGAATCTTTATGAAATATCAACAGAAGCATTACAACTGATAACGTTTCCGTCTAAAATACATGACATAGATGCCATACAATCAACGTAGTAGGGAGAACAGCACACAGAATTGCAATGAGATTATTTTACTCCGTGTCAATTCTTTCCTCCTTTGGAGTTTTTTTCTTTTTCTTTGCAGAGCTAGGTATCAAACGCAGGGTCTCATACAGGCTAAGAACATAGGCTACCATTGAGCTACCCCTGGCCCATCCCGTGGAGGTTTTGATTAGCTATCAAATAGATTAGTTTTCCTCAGGCCCAAGTACAATATCGAATTCCTCAGTCTTTTGAAGAGAAGTGGGGTATAACTGTGTTTCTTTCTATCCATTATGACTACCACTATGTGAATCTATTGGTTAACCAAGTGGGTAAATGAACTCATGTGTTATGTCTGCAGTAGGAGTGATGTTAATTCTATTGTCATGTCAGCAGTATTGGTTAGGACCGTCTTGCTCCTTGGATGGATCAATGGATCAGTGTGTTCCAGGTTTTACAAATTCCTTAAGAAGAAAAGCATAGTAGAATATGTTCCTGCATTTCTTATTGATTCATTATAATTATACATAATGATTTGATTAATTTTTATGTATTTGTACATGAGCATGATATAACAATGTAATTGGTCAATAACATTTCTAAATACTTCCCCTTTGTCTCTTCTGCTTCCTCTGCTAGGTGCCCTTCCTCTTCTCTACTGATCTCCCTTCTGTTTTCATTAGACTTCTTCCAACGCCACCTAACTTTTTTTTATCTTCTATAGCTTCCACATGTGAAATAAACTGTATATCCCTGACTGAGTTTGGCTTATTTCACTTAACGTAATAGTCTCAAGTTCCATCCATTTTCCTGCAAGTGACATAATTTCACTCTTCTTAATACTGAATAAAACTCCATGGTGTATATATGCCACATTTTCTTTATCCATTCATGCATTGACAGACTGCTTGGCTGATTCCATAGTTTGACTATTGTGAAGCAATAAACATGTGCATGCACGTATCTCTATAGTATGATGACTTTAATTCTTTAGGTGATTCCACTCCTAGTCTTTTGATGAAACTCCATACTGATTTCTGTAGTGGTTGTATTAATTTACAATCCCACCAATAGTGTAAAAGTGTTACTTTTCCCATACACCCTATCTAGCATTTATTTTTCATGTTCTTGATTGTTTTCATTCCACCTGGAGTGAGATGAAATCACAATTTGGTTTTGATATGTATTTCACTAATTGCTAACGATGTTGAATATTTTCTCTTATAACTGTTAAACACTGACATTTCTTCTTTTGAGAAGTGTCTATTTAGTTCATTTTCTCATTTGTTAATTATTTGGAGATTTTGGTGTTAATTTTTTTGGGTTCTTTTTATATTCTAGTTATTAATCCTCTGCCAGAACAGTAACTAGAAAATATTCTCTCCCATTCTGCATGTTATCTCTTCACATTCTTGTTTCCTTTGCTGGCAAAAGCTTTTTAATTTGATGCTATTTTGGCATTATTTCCTGAAGTTTGTGTGTCCCATTGAGAAAGTCATTGCCTGTGCGTATATGTTGGAATCTTGACTCTATATTTTCTTCTAGGAGTTCTGTATTTTCTTATATAATTCCTAGGTCTCTCGTTCATTTTTTAAAATTTGTTCCACATAGTCCTGCATATTGGAGGGAATTATTGTTACATATTCATAGGTACATGTATGTTGACAAAGTAAGTTAAGGACAATCCTAATCCAGGATACCCCTCTCCTTCGTCCACTCCCTGCTCTCATGTCTTCTCTGCAATACCCCAATGTTATAGTTAGAAATAAGCATATACACGTATTTTGATTTTTTGAAATTTCTGATTTTCTCTGCCTGAGTCAAGAGTTCTCAGATACTCTGATAGCCTCCCTTATCCCTCCTCCTTCTTTCTGCCTCCCTCCCTTCTTCTCCCACCTTCATAGTTATGGTACCCCAAGCTTATGTGAAATTTCAACTATATTGATTTTATTATTTAAACTTAGTTAACTTTTGTCCTGTCGTAGATTTTATTCTAGCTTCCACTAGAGAAAACATTCAGCCTGTAAGTTTCAAAGTTTGGGATATGTCACTCAGCATAATTTTTTTCCATCTCCATCTATTTGGTTGCAGTTGCCATGATATCATTTTAATAGCAGAGTAGAAATCCATTATGTGTGTGTGTGTGTGTGCGTGCGTGTGTGTGTATGTATATATGTATATGTGTACATGTATATATCACTGTTTTTGGATCCATTCATCCCGTGAGGGGCATCTGGGTTGGTTCCATAGTTTAGCCATTATAAATTGAGCTGCTATAAACATTGACATAGCTGTGTCTCTGTGGTATGTCAATTCTACCTTTTTTGGGAAAGTACCCAGGAGTGGGATAGCTGGGTCATAAGGTGGTTCTAACCCTGGTTTTTTGAGAAGTCTCCACACTGCCTTCCAGAGTGGCTGTGCAAGTCTGCAGTCTCACCAACAGTGAGTTAGTATTCCTTTCCCCCTAAAACCCCTCCAGAATCTGTTTTCATTTGTATTCTTCATTTTTGCCACTCTGACTAGAATGAGGTGGAATCTCAGTGAAGTTTTGATTTGCATTTCACTGATTGCTAGTAACGTAGAACATTTTCTCATATATTTATTGGCTTTTTTGACTTCCTCTGTTCAGAAGTTTCTGCTTAGTTCCCTAACTTATTTATTGATTAGATTATTTGTGGGTTTGGTGTTCAGTTTTTTTAGTTCTTTGTATATTTTGGACTGAATACACCTCCCCTGTTGGAGGTGTAGCGGGCAAAGATTTTTCTCCCATTCTGTAGGTTCTGTCTTAACACTCTTGATTAATTCTTTAGCTGTGTAGAAGCTTTTCAGTTTAATAACATCCCACTCATTTTTTCTTGGAGTCCTGTTAAGGAAGGAGGTACCTATACTCATGTCATGGAGTGTTGAACCTATTTTTTCTTCCAGCGATTGTATGGTTGCTGGTGTAATTTCTAATTCTTTGATCCATTTCCATTTGATTTTTGTGCACGGTGTCTCTCACCCATTTTGAGTTGACTTTTGCGTAGAGTGCGAGTCAAAGATCTGCTCTCATTCTTCTGCGTATGGATAACAATTTCCCGGCACCATATTTTGAAAAGGCTGCCTCTTCTTCACCTTATGTTTTTGACACCTTTGTCAAGGATCAGATGACTGCCTCTGTGTGGGTTTGTCTCTGTGTCTTCTGTTCTGTTCTATTAGTCTTTGTCTTTATGCCAATAATATGCAGGTTTTTTGCTAATATAATTCTGTAGCCTAATTTGAAGTTGGGTATTGCTAAACCTTCAGGATTGCTCTTTTGTCCTACAATTGCTTTGGGTATTCTGGGTCTTTCATTCTTCTAAATGACTTTTAGAACTGCTTTTTCTAGTTCTGTGAAGAATGTCATTGATATTTTCATGGGGATTGCATTGAGGTTGCATGTTGCTTTTGGTAATATTATCATTTAAACAATTTTAATTCTGCAAATTCATGAACATGGGAGTTCTTTCCATTTTTCTGTGTCTTCTTCAATTTATTTTTTCCATGTTCTATAGTTTTCATTATAGAGTTCATTCACATCTTTTATTAGATTTATTTCTAGTTATTTTCTTATTGAGGCTTTTGTGAAAAGGGTTTTTCCCCTGATTTCATTCTTAGCAGCTTCGTTATTGATATTTAGGAAAACTATTAATTTTTTAATTTATTAGATGGATATAGAGATACAATTGAGGAGGGAACATTATGAAACATTCAAGAACAAATGTATACATACTTAGTTAACCAGGGCTAATGCCATATCATGGATGCCCAGCTTGGGTTCCCCCATATTAATTTTATATACTGGTTTTTAACCTGTTATTTTGCTGAATTTGTTTATTAGCTCTGGCAGACTTTTGGTAGAGTTTTTGGATCCCCTATGTATAAGATCCTATCATCTGCAAACACTGATAATTTGACATATTCAATTCCTATTTTTATCCCTTTTAAATCCTCCTCTTGCCTAACTGCTCTGGATAGAATTTCTAGTACTGTATTGGATAGGAGTGATGAAAGTAGATGTTCTTTTCTTGTTTCAGATTTTAAAGAAAATGTTTTCAGTTTTTATCTGTTCAGTATGATGTTGTCTTTGGATTTGTCATTTATAGCCTTAACAATGCTTAGATAAATTACTTCTATTCCCAGTTTCTTCAATGCTTCTATCATAAGTGGGTGCTGAATTTTATTGATGGTGTTCTCTGCATCTGTTGAGATTATTATATGATTTTTGTCAATTCTATTATATTTATGTGGTGAATTAAACATATTGACTTTCATATTTTAAAACACTATTGCATCCCTAGAATTAAACAAACTTGGTCATAATGTACAATTTTCGGAATGCGTTACTGAACATGACTTTGTTCTTAACTGATTTTAGTATCAGAGTGATACTGACTTCATAGAATGAATTTGGAAGTGTTCCACACCTTTCTATTTCATGGTAGAGTTGGAGGAGTATTGATATTAGTTCTTCAAAGGTCTGATATAATTTTGCTGAAAATCTGTCTGGCTTTGGACTTTTCTTTATTGGGATATTTTTATTACTGCTTCTTCTCTTTTATTGTTATTGGTCTCTATTTAGGTTTGCTGTACCTTCTTGCTTCAATTTTAGCAAATCATATATGTCTAGAAATGTATCCATTTCTTCTAAGTTTTCAATTTCTTAGAGTATAAGTTTTCAAATAGTCCCTAGTGAACCTCTGGATTTTTGTGACATTTGTGGTGATTTACTTTACATTTTATCAATTTTCATTTCACACTTTAATTGTTTTCATTTTCTACTTTTTCAACTTACATTTTCTTTTGTTTAATTTGGCTAAGGTTTTATCTATCTGGCTAATATTTTCAAAGAACCAATTCTTTGTTTCATTAATCTTTTGTATTTTTTAAACTCTCTGTTTCATTGAGCTTGACTCTGATTTTTATTATTTCCTTCTTTCTACCAGATTTGTTCTCATTTCTCATGGGCCTTGACATGTACCATTAGGTTGTATTTTGGTTGTTTTTTGTTGTTTGTTTTTTGGTGAGGGTAGTTCTTTCTGATTTCGTACCTAGGCACATTTGGCTATAAACTGTCCTTTTAGAACTACTTTCATAATGTTTCAGTGGTTGGGTATGTTGTACCACTGTTCTCATTTAATTCTAAGCATTTTAAATTTCTCCCTGATTTATTATATCACCTGTTCATCATTCAAAATTGTATTGTTGTTAAATCTCCATTTATTTATGTTTTCTGTAATTCTTTTTCCTTTTGGTGTTGATTTCTAATTTCATTTCATTTCGTTTAGATGAGATGCAAAAAGTTTTATCATCATTTTGTATTTTTTAAGAATTGTTTTGTGGCCTAAAATATGGTCTAATTTGGAGAAGGTTTCTTGAGCAGTGAAAGGAAAGTGACTTCAGCTTACGTTGGATGAAGGATTCTGTAGATGTCAATAAAGTCCTTAAGATTCATAATATTTTTAGGTCTGAAGAGTCTTTACTGAGTTTAGGTCTAGATGAGCTGTCTATTGTTTACAGAACTGTGTTGAAATCACCCAGTACTGCAGTCTATCTGAATCTTTAAGTTGAATAGTATCTGTTGTGTTCGTTTAGGTGCACTGACATTTGGAGCATAAATATTTGCTTTAATTACATCTTCTTGTTGGATTGTTTTCTTTAGCAGCAGGAAGTGACCTTCTTTGTCTCTTCTGATTAATTTCTACTTGAAGTCTGCCTTGTTGGGTATGAGAATAGCTACTTTTCCTTTTGGGAAAGTTCTGGGATTACAGTTACATGGTATATCAAGTTACATCTTTTTGCCTTCAGTCTGTTTCTGTTTTTGTCTATAAGGTGAGTTTTTTTTTCTTTTTTGCAAACAACACACAGGTGGATCTTGTTTTTTAATCCATTCTCTCAGTTTATATCTCTTACCTGGAGAGTTGAGAACATTTATATTCAGTGTTATTATGGAGAGTTATTTATTAATTCCTGCTATTTTAATTTATTTCTAAGGCATAATTTGATCCTATTTTTCATTTGCTTAGCTATTTTTCAAATAAGATTTGTTCATTTGCATACTCTAGAGTTCATTTTTCAGTTGTTCTGTGTGTAGTATTTCTTTATGTATTTCTGTAGAGCCGATTTATTGGTCATGAATTCTTTTAGTTTCTGCTCCAGGTGGAAGCTTTTTAATCCCCCCCCCCCCCGCAATTCTAAAGGAGAGTATTGCTGGATATAGCAATCTTGGTTGACAGTTATTTTCTTTTGGGATTTAGAATGCATCATTCCAAACCCTCTCAGAATTTAGAGATTGTGTTTAGAAATCAGAAGTAATTCTGACTGTCTTTCTCTAAATGTGACCTGACATTTTTCTCTTGAGGTTTCAAAAATTCTATCCTTGATCCATGTGTATAATGTGTCAAGGACAGATTCTTTCCTTTTTTTTATTTTTATCTTTTTCCGTTTGGGTTTCTGAAACACTTCTTTACCTGGATGTTCCTTTCCTTCCCAAGGTTTGGAAATTTTTCTGTTATTACTTCTTGGAAGAAGTTACCCATGTCATTAGGCTGCATTTCAAAACCCTCTTCAATTGCAATGATTCTTACATTCGGTCTCCTAATATTGCCCCAGTTCTTACATATTCTGATCAAGGATATTCATTTTCTTTTATTTAAAACTGTCTGAATGTTCAAAGCCAGTCACTTTGTCTTCCAACACTGAGATTCTATCTTCTATATGGTCTACTTGACTTTCAATTGACTATTGTATTTGATTTATTATACCTTTCATTTCCAATATTTCTGTTTGGTTCTTTTTAAATATTTCCATCTCTTTATTGAATTTCTCATTTGTATCCTTACTGACTTCCTTGATTTATTCAATTGTTTTCTGTTCTCTCTTGGAATTCATTGATCATTTTATAATCATTCTTTTGAATTCTTTACCTGGCATTTCATACAATTTAAGGTCTTTGTAGTCAGTAGCTGGTGAATGATGATCTTTAGAAGGTGTCATGTTACACCCCCCCCCCCATATTTCCTGTTTTCCTTTATTGGGTTTTGTGGATCTTCTGGATGGGATTTCTCTTCCACCATTATGTGTGTGCTTTTTCAAGGCACCACTTCCTCTTGGTGAATTGTTCTGAAGTATCAGGTTGTGAAATTTTCAGTACATTTCCTAGTGGGATTTGTAGTTTCCCTGATAGTTCCTTGGCGATGAATGATTATTGTATTTTGAAATAATATGTATTGCATTTGAGCTTTGGGATCCCACTTTCCCCATATGTCTCACAAGAGTGGGATCCTTCTTGTAGATGTGGCAATTTAGTTGAATACAGGAGGGTATGCTGGGGTACAACCTCTGTGATAGCTCTTCCTCACTTAATCACTCCACATATTCTAAAAGGGTATGAGAAGAATCTAGATTGATGTGGAGTCCACAGTATTCGTGTTAATTATCCATATTTTTATTTTAAGAGTTGATGTGCATGAGTAAGAACTGAAGTCCCCCACCTCCAGCTATTTCTGCTTGGGGCCTGGCTGGTAGTTTAGGATTTTATGTTTCCCATTCTTTGTATTAATGTGTCACTGAAGTTTGAGCACAAGCAATTTGTGTGTGAAGCAAGGTGCACACTCTCGGAGGAGTTTTGGATGTAGGCTAGCAGCAGAGTCTCTGCCCTACGAATGTATAGTGTCCTAGTAGAGTCTCAGCACCTCACAGAAATGGGAAAAATTAACAAGAGCAACAACAACAGTGAACAATTTACAGCATTAATATAAATATCTGGTGCCTCCTATGACATTTACAACACTAATTACCACAGAAACAGGAACGACAGGGTCAGCAATTATCAACAGCAACAATAAATAATCATGAACTTGATCTGGCAATAAAGTAAACATCAAGTGTCAACTACTCCATCCACACTATCAATAACTGCAACAACATGAATGGAGGAGGCAGGAATCATAAACCAAATGGTACTAAAATGCGGTAAAAAATACAGCTCAGTAAGAGAAAAGAAAATGTGGTAGGCAGGTAAAAGGAAGTTTAGAATGTTCAGAAAGTAAACAGAGCAGAAAAGGTGTACAAGTAATGGCTATAAAGAAGAAAGAGACAAATAAATAAAAGAAACAAAATAAATATTGAGAAAAAGAGCAATTGTGTATTGAAAAAGTAAAGAGAGAAAAAGACAAAAAAGACAAATGAGAAACAAACAAAGAAACAAAAACCCTCCCAAATAAAGCAACAAGCAAAAACTCCTAACCCTTGAAAGAGAAAATGAAGAAAAAAAAACATAAAAAAAAAAATAAACAATCAGGGCTGAAGTGGTGGCTCAGTGGTTATGACACTTGCCTGGCATGCACAAGGTCGTGGGTTTGAACCTCAGCACCACATACACAATAAAGTGTTGGAGCAATGAAAACCATATGAAAAACCTAAATAAAATTGATTCTTTCTTTCTTTCTCTCCCACAGTCCCTCTCTCTCTTTAAAAAAAAAAAGATCAAAAATCAAAGTAAAAGAAACAAGTATGTATATGAATATGTATGTATATCCACAAACCAATCAGCACAAAAAGAGCACTCATATGAATAAAAAGACAAAATTTTTAACATTTATATAATTGAAAATGACCACCTCCACTGAGGTGGTCAAAACTTTTGATGGTGATGGAATAAATGTTTACTGCTTACGTCATCTGGCCCTTCTTTCCATTTCTTCTTGGTTATGTACCTCTTAGACCCGTAGGGACAGCAAAGACTGGGGGTTATTAAACTGTCTTTTTGTGTTACTCATCTAGTTGCCACCTGGAGTGGCCTGGAACCACAGCTGGCTGAAATACCTCTCAGTTTTCCTTCTCATCACATAAAGTAGGTAGGAATGGGAAGTACTGTCGATTGGAATTTTGTCCGGACACTCAGATTGATTTTCTCCCAGGGTTGGTCTGTTGCAGAGTGCTAACATGGAAGTGCTGGTGACTGGAGATTAGCTCTAATAAGGCCTTGGGACTTTATTGGGTAGTATCTGTTCTAGAGAGATTATATCAACACATCCCTAGGGCTGGCAGATGCCAATCTGTGATGGGAGTCTGGACCTCAGGAGCCTCCTGAGAATTCTACTAGGAGTGTGGGAGCATCAACCCTCCACAGTCTTGCACACCCCAGCACCTACGAATATGTCCTCTTCAGGATCAGCCCCAGTGTAATCCTGTCGTCCTGCTCAGGTTCCCAATCCTCTTCAGCTGGTCACATGAGCCTCCAGACTTGAGGGAAAGTGAGTTGTACTGTCATCCATATCTCTGACTTGAATCTGCTAGGTATGACCTTCTTTCTCTGTTCCCATCATTCTTCTGGATACACCCTAGGTCACACACTAGGTGCTTGTTGGGACAATGTGACAATATTTGCTGTGATCTCCCAGGCTCCAGCAGAAGCAAGCCATAGCATGGCCTCCTCAAGACGACTCCTGCCTCAGCTCTCTGCTTGTTAGTTGAGAAACGGAACACTTTTCAAACAGCAGCTTATCATGCAGCCTCTGGATCAGTTAGTTTCTTACTGCTTTTCGGTTCCACAGGTTTTCCCACACCAGAATTTCCCGTTGTTCACCTCTCTGTGTTATCCCTTCCATTCTACAGCAAACTAGCACTGCTGCCACCACCAGCTTGGCTCCAATGTACTCTTTCTTATCCTTTGTCCATGCACCTGAATTTATGGGTCTCTAAAAGACTCTGAGTGTCCAATCTTGAATTTTAGTGACTTCCCTATTTCACCCACTTTGTTGAGAAATAGCATTCCTGCTGCTTGAATCCTGAGCCACAAAGCAGCTATAAATGCAGCCTTCCTCTAATCTACCATCTTGGGTACTGGGGATTGAACCCAGGGGTACTCAACCACTAAGCAACCCTCCCAACCTTTTTTAAAAATAATTTATTTAGAGACAGGATCTTGCTAAGTAACCTAGGACCTCACTAAGTTACTGAGGCTGGCTTTGAGCGTGCGATCTTCCTGCCTCAGCCTCCCAAGCCACTGGAATCACAGTGGTGCCCAGCTAATTCACCATTCTGAATTTCCAAAAATATTTTTATATTAAAGTCAGTTTTTCTCATCTTCCTTATTCTCAAATGACTTAATTAACATCAAGAGTTTAAGTTGGGAATGTATGTAGCTCAGCGGTAGAATAAATGCTCTGGGTTCCATCCCCATCACCAAAAAACAAAACAAAACTTGCTGTTATTGCTACTCTCAATGTAAGGCTGAGAGCTAATAAAAAGAGTTAAATTATTCATTTTGTAGCTTTCAGGCTGATTAAGGTAGATCAAAACTGGGGGAAAGATTCTTTAGAACCATGTCTTTTGTTGCAAGAAACAACCACTTGAAATAAAAAAAGAACTTTTTTTTTTTTTACTTCCAAACTTGAAAAGCAAAAGAGTCAAGGCCTAAAAGATTCCTTTCTAGTATTGCAAGAATCTGTGGGGAATTTAAGAAGAGGAGGAAAGTATGAAAAGAAAGCAAAGTGAAATGCTAAAATTCAAAGACACTGCAACAGAAAAGAAGAGTGTCTTTGATGAGCTCACTGGTAAAGTGGATATGGCCAAGGAAAAAGATCAGTGAGCTGGAAGATATGCCACAGAGACTTCCAAAAGTGGAGGGCAAAGATAAAAAAGAATGAACAAGATGGAGCAGAATATCTGTGAATTGTGGGACAGTTACAAAAGGGGTAAAATATGTGCAATGGGAGTATTAAAAGAGAAGATAGAAATGAATAGAAATATTTGATATTAGCTGAGAAGCTAATGACAACAGAAGTTAATGACCACACCAAAGATCTAGGAAGACAGAGAAAATCAATCATGATAACTGTGAACAACATTACACCTAGCCATATCATAGTTACACGATAGGAAAAGAAAAAAAATCTTGAAAGAAGCAGGGATGCAGAGCGGGGGAATCCATGTTACCTACAGAGAAGGATAAGATTTACACTGGATTTCTCTTCACAAACCAGTGAAGAAAGTGAATTGAAATATTTAAACAGTTAAAAGAAAACAAACAAAATGCAATTCTGTACCCAGTAAAATAATCCTTTGAAAGGAGACAGATAAACTTTCTCAGACAAAGAAAATATGAGGGAATATTTTGCCAAGAGATCTACTTTAGAAGGAAGGAAAATGATAGTGGTCAGAAACTCAGAGTTCCCTAAAGAATAAAGTTAGAATAAGAATAAATGAAGATAAAATGAAATCTTATTTTTCTTATTCTTCATTGATCTATTGGATAATAGTTCAAAATAATCATAGTGACACTGTGTTCTAGATAATAGGTTGTAATAAGTTAAAAACTGACAGCAATGTTATAAGAGATGAGAAGGAATATTGGGTATACTTTAAGCTGTTATTGTGTGTGCTTTTTTAAGAGAGGACAGTGAGAGAGGGAGAGTCAGAGAATCAATTTTTATTGAGTTTTTCACATGGCTTTCGTTGCTCTGACACTTAGTTGTGTACGTGGGTGCTGGGGTTTGAACCTGTGTACTTGCGTATGCCAGGCAAGTGCCGTAACCACTGAGCCACTGCTCCAGTCCCTTCTTTAAGGTTTTTGCACTACCTGCAAAGTGGTTTGATGATATCTAAAATTGGACTTGAATTAGTCATAAATGTATATTACAAATTTTGAGACAACAACTGAAAACCAAATAAAATTTGCTGTATACATACTATAAGCCAGAGAGAAAGGAGGACTAGGAGACTGTGTAATTCATTAAATGAGAAAAGAATTTGATCAGCGAAGGGGGAAGGGGTAAATTAGTAGATTCTCTCCAGTCTCCAAGAAGTAGCCCAGGTCCCATCTGTTGTTGAAGAAAGGAGGGGTAATCCACACACACCCCCACAGAAATTCCAGAGAAGATGGGAGGAAGTCAACATAGTACGCATGATTTCTATTTTGCTTGATGCAGTCTGGGAGGCTGCAAGCCTCATGGAGAAACTCCCGGTCCAATGTGGTGCAGTAGAAACTGCGGGAGGAAATCAGCAGATGGACCCGAGGACAGCTCTGACTCCTTCAGACCTCCACACGCCATGCGGAAAGCAACTGGGTATTCAAAGGCTCCTGAATGAAGCCTCAGATTTGGGATGAGGGGAACACAGGTGTGTGGAATTTTTAACTGAAAGCCATCAAGAGATTGCAGACACAAGCAGCAAATGTGGCCTCAAGGCTTCTGCTAAAATTGTTTCCTGCTAAATAATTTTCTTCTTCCTCTTAACTCCAACATGCCCTCCTTCTACCTCATATTCTTTCTGTGCCTCCTTTCAGACATCAGCTCTAGCTGTTAGTAGTAGAATGCTAGGATTTGGGCCTTAAATGTCCCCCAAAGGCCATGTGTTGCAGGCTTGGTCACCAACTGGTGAAGCTGTTGGAGGGTGGGAGAACCAGTAGAAAGTAGGGCCTAGGGAGAGGAGCTAGGTCATTTGAGTGCTCCTTGAAAGAGATCCTGGGAACTTGGTGCCTCTCTCTCTCTCTCTTTCTCTTTGTTTCATGGCCACCATGAGATGAACAGTTTTGTTCTGTAACCATGATGTTATGCTTCTACACAGACTCCCCAAAGTCAGAGCAAGCTAACTGGATTGAAACCTCTGAAACCCTGAGCCAAGTAAATCTTCCCTCCTTTTAAGTTGATTAGCTCAGGTATTTTGTCATAGTGATAGAAAGCTGGCTCACGCACCTAGTCTTCTGTACAAGTCCCAAGGTTAGTTGCAGAGTTGAGAGGATCTCATCAACCTAGCTTATTCCTATGTAGAGGCTTAGAAATTTCGCAGACTACTGACTACTACAGATGGGCTACCTTCAAGTCAATTATTTATCAGGGTCTGATTTGGTGAAACTGGAAGAAATACCACTTGATTAAGAATATGTGTGTTTGGGAATGTTTCTTTAGTTCTTTGGCAAGGGCTGTATGCAAAGTGGTTTCCCCGAGAAAAGGTTGTGGGCATGGCAGGAACAATTAGTTAACCTTGATTAGTCTGATTATAGATATTGATTTGTTGATAGGTAGATATCAAAGCAAAAATATCTTGCAATCAGTAATTATGCTAGGGCAGAATTATAATTATAAAAAATATTATAGTAAAGAGCAGAGATTATGGTGTTAACACTTTTTTTCTTGCCATTCCTTAGATATGCCATCTCAATATGAATAATAATAAGAGCTAATATTTGTGAATGCTTACTAAGAGTTGGGCATTTTGCTAGATGCCATTAATTTATTAATTGAAGATACTGGTATTTAAGATGAATACTGATATGTCACACACTAATGGGGAAATTGGGAGTCCAAAAAGTTTAGTAACTCACACATCATTTTTCTGCTCATTGGAAGCAACATTTGCGTGTAATGTTTTCCTTACAAAGTATCCTTGGCTGTACTTGTGAACAAACACGTTTGCACAGAGCAAAGATTAGCACAGAGATAAGAAGAAAGGAAGGAGCTAGAATAAGATCAGAAAAAGTCTAAAAGATGTTTATTCTAGATGTAGCACTCTTATTAAAACAATTAAAACACAATTGGTTTTGCAAAACACTTAAAGAGTCCTGGGAAGCCTTAACTAAAACTTAGACATCTGTGAGACTTTTGTAATCTTGGTCTATAAGAGGAAAATACAAGGACTGCAAACAAGATTCATCTTGTCTGCCAACTCACGTCGATTATTAGCAGCCTAGAGACTTGTGAGGAGCCATCTGGGACTTTGTCCAGGCCAAGCAGGAAAGGGTTCTGCGAGTTATTAAGGACAGATAGCACGCACAGGTGTAAAAGAGAAAAGGTGTGTGTAGAAGAATTCTTTAAACTAAAACATCCCCTGGGGGTTACCAAGAACTGAGTTGCAAATCTTGATTAACTTTATAACCTTGGGCAGCCTGAGTCTCGGTTTTTCTTATTTAAGGAAGTATCTAAGCAGATATTTTATAAAGCACCTAGCACGGTGTCTTAAAAAATGGTAGTTATTCAATACAGTAATGTATATTATACAGAACAACATTTCATTCACCACTGACCGCATACATGATGGTGATCCCATATGATGACTTAGTGACTGCATAGCTATCTTAGTTTGGGTAAGTATTTTCGATGATTGTACAATAATTGGACATTTTTCAGAACATGTCCCAATGTTAAGCAAGTAATTCATGAGTGAATGTTAACTCCATCAATGGAGTACACGGTAGACAGGGGGTTCTTGTCATTGTGAAAACTGGAAATGAGAAATCACATTCCTCTGAGGACTCCAAACTGCTTTCATCCCCGAAGACATCTCTCAGTGCTTACATTAAATTTTTATCATTTCATCTGTGTCTTCACACCCTAGATTTATGTATTTCATCATCACTTTTTACTTGTTCCCAAATTTTCCCTCTGCTTCTTGGATTCCCTGCTATAGTAAATGAATAGCACCAACATTTTTCTAAAGACTCAGCACACAAAACCTAGGACTCAAGCATGCCTCCCAAGCTGCTGTTTTGATTAAAAAGTATTTGGTTATGAAGGAAAAGCTGTCATGATGTTGTGCAACTGGAAATGTGTTCTGTTCTCTGAAGAACCTGTATCCGATGCCCCTGTGGTTGAGTTAGTTGCAAACTCCCGAATCTCCATGGAAGTGTCTGGGGACCTTTGAGTACCCACTTTATAGTTTAGTCCATTGTATGGAAACAGTCAACATTTCTTTCCATTTCCTTTATATGTGGGTTTCCTTAGACCTCATGGCCTTTCCATGCCCTTTGCTGCATGCGTGATCAGAAACTGCCTCCCTAAGCGGATCTGCAAGGATTTTTCTGGCTGAGGCAACCTGAGGTCAAGGAACCATATAGCTGTCAGCTCGCAGCTCCAATCTGAAGGAAAGAGAGGCCTGAGGAGTGGGTATCAAGCTCCCACTCCATCAACCATCTCTCCAACATTTTTGCTGAACAATAACCATGACTGACATTGAAAAGAACAAAGCGACTTCTGAAATATTATTCTTCCTTTCTCTCGCTCCTTTTTTATTTTTTTTGCCCAGTATGCAATGCTTCCTGTTTCCCTAGTAATGAAAATGTGTTCATCTGTCAAACGGAAAGCTGCCCCACTGTCTTAGGTGCAGAGAACTTCAATCACAGCAGCTGCTGCAACCAGACCGAGAGCCAATCTCCTCATTTGTTTTGGCTAACACTGAAGAATCAGTTTAGGCATCCCCTAGAACAAAATGGTGCGCGGGAACAGAGCCAAGCCATGGAGGAGAAGCAGCAAAGTTGCAACAGATTATTTGTCTGCTAAAACAGAAGGAGAAAGATATCCAAACCTGGATCCATTTGAGTCCAGCCTCTCTAACATATTCTCTATTTGCAACACAGATGATTTCCTCTAATATCATTCAACAGGTGCTAAACTGTAGTTTTTCTGAAGATTAATCAGTGCATCCTTGGCAACAGAGACTTAGGAAGTAACAAGGCAGTTCCCAGAAATTTTAGGCTATTTCTATTGAGGGCTCAGCACAGTGTGCTGTATGCACAGTAGGTGCTTGTCAATAGTGATCGTAAGGAAAACAATGCAGCCTGTTCACATGCATCCTATGCATACCCGTATCTCGGCATATGCTATGCCAATAGGAAATTACAGTTGCATTGTGTCTTCCCTCAGGCTCTGAGCTCTTTACTTTCCATCTTCTGAAATCAACACATGGTAGGCACTCAATAAATACAGGTTGAATGTTTTATTTGCTGAAATTGCATAAATCCATGAAGTGTCTGATCTTTCAGTTTCATTGGGGAGATTTAAGTAAGTATGGTCATTTTTGGCAATTTACCAGCAATGTTTATCTTAAAAGCTTCATTTAAATTTCTCTTTTCACACATCTGAAACAAAGACCAAGACTACACAGATGTAAATTATTTACATGGGCCATTAAGCCAAATCCATGCTGTGGTCCATTTGGCCCAGCTAGCTGAGAAAAACTTGAAAAATGCTTGGGAATATGATACAGCTTCACTTTTTTTTTTTTTTCCAAACTGCTCAAAAAAAAAAAAAAAAGGCTAACCTTGAACTTCCATTTGAATATTGTAGGTTTCATTAGAGAAAGGGAACAGTGAAGCCAAACTCTCAGCAGGACAAAAACAGAATTAGAAATCTTAGAAAACTTATCTCAAGTCTGATGAGATTTTGTAAGATTGTTCTCATCTTGGCCAGGCTGTTCTGTTTGTATCTCAAGACATATATAAATTAGGCGCTTTTCTAGGACAAAATAAAACAGCATCCATTAAGACTAAACTGTGGGTGTTATAGTGGTCTACTGCCTGAATATCCAAATCTCATGACCTGGAGTGAATGAAGGATTGCTCCCGGTGTTGAAGGGTGTCCAGTAGGAACTAAGCCATAGGCCTGGGAAACCGGGAAGGAGAGTCTGTAGCTGGGAGGGCTCACTACCTAGATTTTGAACCTTGCCTCCCTTCCATAGGCACAGCGCTGCAGGAACAAAGGTATCACAGGAGCAGTCTCCTCTGCGAAGCCAGCCCTGCCCTGCCCCTGGGTAGAGGGGGAAAGAATCCTTTACCTTACCCCATATATCTCAGGGGGGCTTCTGAGGGCCCGCTCTGCTTTCCACATTATTACCACAGTAAAATGGCCAATCTGCTTTGTTTGGCACATTGTGTTCCAGACAAACGGATCTGATCACAAGTGGTTGAAATTATCAAGTATAAGAAAACAGTGGAGTAAGTTTATTTAATTCTGTGATGATATATGATTTGATCAAAGTGATTTTCCTTTGATGTTTGTTTCTGTTTTTCAACAATACCATGGCATTTTAGTATAAATGTACATAGTCCTATGCCCAGGTAATTTAACTCCATCTTGTCAAATAACAGATTTGGTCATATCAGGATATTAAAATAAAGTTTTGTTATTTCAAGATGGATATTTGGCACCTTGTAGCCATAGCCTATCTGGGGTAACAGTTTAACAATTAACATTATTGGAGCAGAAATAGAAGAATGATAGAGTTATTCAGCATAAATGTGACATTTATGTCAAGCATGGATTGAAATATACTAATTTAATTTACAAAGGCCCATTGCATTTAGCAGAAAATTCTGCATAATGCATGCAAACCTGTGCCATTACCCCATAAGCCAAACTCTCTGAATTGGTACTAAAGATTTCAACCCAATCCAACCAAATGCATTACATATGCATGTGTGTATGTGTGTAAAAATCTGAAGCCTGTGGGACAAAATGTCTTAAATAACAGAGCACGTGTCAATGTTGTGCCAAGATAATAGTGGGAACCTGAAATTAGAATGTTACACACTTAAAACCAATTTGTTCCAGTAATACACTCCAGTATCAAATACTTATTCAAAGACAGACCACATACATTTTATTTGTGCAAGATTGTGTCTGTTTATTTTTCTTCCCAGAGTATGTCCTTGTATCTCAAAGTATTTGTTTAAGGCTGAATTTTAGCCATCTGCGATGAGGGGATTAGATTGGGAAGAATTGACCCAGGTCCTTAAAGGATTAATTCTTGAACTCCCAAAAAGCATGTTTAAGGTGAATATGCTTGACATTTGAGATTGAAAACCTATGATGGGAATCATTTGGGCTTTGAGACCAGAACTTAAAGAGTCTTAATATTAGATCTCTTTTCTTGATGGCCAGGCCAAACTGCATGTGATATTGCCCTGCCATGACTGGCTACTTGGAATAGAACTTATGATGTTGGAAGACGTCCATTAGCCCTGAAGACTGTGTCAAGAGTGAATCTTGCTAAGCAGACCTTTGGATGTGCAGTCCTGTGATAGTACTAAATTGGTAACAATCTGTGATGACCAATGGCTCTCCTCCCCCATCAGGGACCGTACGACTCTTGGAGTATGGCGTATTATAGTAACCACTAGGTTTCACTATCAGGAAACGGATTGAAATGTGATGCTGTCTATATCTCAATCTCAAGCAAGTACACTTGAGGTCACCTATAACACAAAGGCTTAATGTACTATGATAATGGCTCTCATTGTTTCCTCAGGACCCCTTTACATTCTTAAAATTATTGAGCACCATGAAGAATTTTTGTTTATGTTGCCTTGGTCTATATCACATTAGAAATTACTGATGGATATTTTAAAACATTATTATTTAAAATAATAGCAATAAACTTACCATAGGCTAACATAAAAGATACTTTTATGAAAATATATTTTGCAAAAAATTAGAGAAGAGAGCATTGTGTTGCATTTTTGCACATGTGTTCATTGGTTAGTAGAAAAGAGTAAGGCCACACCCAGTCTATAGAGTGACCACATCTCATGTAGCCTCCCTGAAACTCCACTGCACACTGGGAAGGGAGAGTAGAGTGCACAGGGCATCTTAGCACCACTAGGAAGACAGGTTACACCTGGTTGACTGACTGAAGAGGGGGCCGCCAGGGGTCCCCACCCCACACCTTGAGAACTGCTGTTCTTAGAAGTGAAACTGAGGGCAAGAAGAGTAATTCTACCACAAAGTTCTGATGACCGCTGGAGGTGGTGGATAAGCTAATGCCTTAAACATTGTGCATGAATTAAAGCATCACCAATCTCCCCGAAACATGTATAAATAACTTTATTAATTAAAAATAAAAATAATAAATTGCCACTAATATGACTTGAATGCTTACTTTATTTTTGTGCTTATTTTAAGTATTTTCTTTTATTATCATCTCATTTAATTCCTGTTACAACCCCACGAGGTAGGCTTTACGTAGTATTGTCTTTATTTTCCAGATGAGAAAACTGAGGCAGGAAGAAGGTAAGTGACTTCCCCCCAAGTCCTTTAGATCACAAATGGCCAAGGCAAGATAGGAGAGCAGGAGCAGTGTGGTTACAGGATTGATGAGGACCCTCGCAGGGCGGGAGCAGTGCTGATGGAGCTGATAATCGCAGGAATCGCATTTAACACTTAGGAACCACCGACCTTGTGCCTTGTGAAATGACAGGTGACTTCTAAGCATGATCACACCTTATCCTCCCAGCACATCTATGATATGCTTAGTACTCTCTTCATTTTACAGGTAAGGAGACAGACTTGCAGAAGATCAGACTTAATATATAGAAAGATTATAGAGCTATTTTATAAGATTTTGTTAAGACTATAATTAAATATGAACTTATGCTAAGATTGGTGATGTGGTCTGATGATATTTCATTTACTAATATAATGCAGATGAACTAGTTATTTCTGCAGAAGGGAATTTTCCAGAGCAACTTGTTTTACTATTTTGTGGCTTCAATGTTAGAAGTGTAAGTGAATTGATGGAAGGGATCCTTATGAACATCACTTTTGATTCTGTGCTTTCCTTGGGAGATGCCCTGGAGGCTGTAGAAGTGAGGAGGCCTATACCCTTATTAAATAATCCAAGAATACTTTGTGTGCTTTGTGTATTTTCTTTTTAGGATTGTGGATCTTTCTTTTCATATGTTTCCTATTTCTTTCTTATGAAAAAAAATAGTATTCTTTTACTCAGAAAAAAACCCTTGCTCCTGTTTTTAGGCAATCCTCATTGTGTGCCCTTGTAACTTATTGCTCCTGTTCCATTCTCTTGGGGAATCAGGCCACCATGCTAGCTCAAATTGTGTGTAAAACAAGGGCAAAACCTATCTGAATCTGTGAACTCTATGTGGACTCTGAACATCCATTTAGTTCATTTCAGATCTTCCTACCGCTAACGTCCATTTGATTGGCCTTGCCCACATAAATGAGGTCACGGAATAGGCACTGCTCCTGTAAGTGAGATGTTACTAAGGGATCACAACTCTGAATAACTTGGAAGTTTAGTGTCGTTTACTAGGAGAATCATTTGCTCTTAGACTTTCTTTTTCCGTATTTTTACATTTCAGATTTCTGCTCTGATCTACGCTTTCTAAAATCCTTCAGGGGAAACCAAGTATTGCTTGTTCCAATTCCAATAAGGTTGCTCTGAATGTTTTGAACTTGTAGTTGTGGCTTAGATGACCTAATTTAAAACACATTTGAAAGCGCAACTACACCTAGCCTATGTAGGTAGCTTCAACACTTTCCTGAATGAGCTCATCTTTTTGTTGTTGTTGTTGTACATTTTGTCTAAATTCATGTTCCATGTTGTTTATGTTTTTCTGTATCTGATATATCTTCAGGAAGAAAATAGGAATGTTACTACCACAATTGTATTTGAAAGGGGTAGGGGAAAAAAACAAAAAAGAAGGAAGAAAAATCATCAGAAAGATGGGACAAAACAAAGAAAACAGGAGGAGGCAAAATTTGAGAAGGAAAAGAGATAGATATCACTGTCTTATTAGATTAGGATCAATCCAAGCAACAAACCCAGGCACCAAGAGCTGGTGGAAGGGATTGACAAGAAAAATCTTCTAATCACATCTGTAATAACTCAGATTCAAGGATCTGGCTTCTATATACCATTTCAAGACTGTTCCTTCTGGTTTTGTAATATATGCTTCGTGTAAAATGGCATAGCCTCTATAGAAAACAGTGCAGGGCTGCTCAAAAATTAAAAAGAGAATTATCATATGACCCAACAATTTTACTTTGGGATATATACCCAAAAGAATCGAAATAAGTGATTTGGACACGCATCTATATACCAATATTCATAGCATTATTCATAATAGTCAAGACTAAGTGTTCATCACACACACGCACACGCACACACAGAGGAATATTACTCAGTCTTAAAAAATAAGAGAATTTTGGTGCATGCTACAATATGGATGAACATTGAAGACATCATGATAAAAAATATGACAGGCATAAAAGAATGTGGGCTGTATGATTCCACATGAAGGACATATAATAGTCAAATTTGTAGAAAGAGAAAGTAAAGGGTGGTTTGCCAGGGGCTGGGAGGAGTGGGAAAAGAGAAGGCTACTGTTTAATAGATAGGGTTTCAATTTTGCAAGATGAAGCAGCTTGGGAGATGGTGGTTATCGCTGCATAACAATGTGAGTGTACTTAATGCTGTAGAAATGTACACTTCTTCACCATCAAAATGCTGCACATATTTTACCATAATTTAAAAATTTTCAAAGGAGACACGTACCTCTCGTTAGCCCTGGAGTTTATTTGTTGTCTTTTAGTTTGGATGATGGGCACACTGAAGAATCTAGTATATTGTCTTACTTCAATTTAATTATGTAAGTTGAGGCAGGAAAGGAGGCATCAACTTGCCACCAGCACACTAGAGGTCTGCTGACAAAATCCAGCACAGAACCCAAGTGAGCAGGCTCCCGTCCCTGTGCAAAGGCCCCAGAGGATCTGTCCTTTCCCAGGAAATCTCACAGGTAAGCCTGGCAAAGGAGGTACACTCAACACCTGGAAGGAGTTTGAGTCACCTGCATTGCTGGTGGTGGTCTAGTTCCAGAGCGTGAACTCCTGAAATGTGACTCGGCCACGGTGTCTCTTCTGCTGACTGTAGAGCTTCTGCACTTCTATGGCTTATTAGAAGGTATAACTGCTGCCTGTGGTGACGCACACCTGTAATACCAGCTTCTGAGGAGGTTGAGGCAGGAGGATCACAAGTTTGAGGCCAGCTTGAACAACTTAGTGAGACCTTTCATCAAAATAAAAATAAATTAGACTGGGAATGTAGTTTACTGGTACAGCTTCCCTGGGTTCAATCCCTATTTAGAAAAAACAAATTCTAATCCTGTAGATGAGAAAAGGGAAGACACATCTGGCTATAATTCAGGAATGTGAAGGAAACTTCACCTTCCCCCACCTTCAGGCCTTCTTCTGCCTTCTTTCCCCACCCAAAAAATAAAACCAACTACACTGTCATAGATTTCTTTCCTGCCTGCAGCCCACCATCCTCTCACAAAGGGCAGGTGTGAGAGCTGCCCAAAGAGAATCTGAATGGAGGGGAGCCAAGAAGGGGATGAGTTTTCTGAGAAATTCAAGCCCTTAATCTCTTCCATTTGCCAAAGAAGAGAGATGATTTTCTTGGGGGTTGATAGTTTTTTCTGTTGAAGGCCAGATTTCAGGCTTGACTGTTCCTCTCACAAGTATTCAGTTTTGCTCTTGTAAGGCAAAAATGCCACAGACAGTGCATGAAGAAACGGAGGTGTTTGTGTTCCTATAAAACTTTCTGTGGTCACTAAAACTTGAACTTCATATAATTTTCATGTGTCTCAAATATAATTTAAAATTTTCCTCAACCGTTTAAAAATGTAAATATCATTCTTCACTTGCAGACCAAATGGAAACAGGTGGTAGGCCAGATTGGGCCTTTAGGCTGTTTGCTGATCCTTGGTTTAAATACTTATAATCTACCTAGTTTAAAAAAAAATCATTGTAACTCAGTTGTTCTCAAGAGGAAAGGAAATAATATTTGCAGGTAATTTGTTCAACAAAATTTGACATAGCATAGTGGTTAAGGGCAGAGTCCCTGGAAGCAAAATGTCTGGATTTAAACATTCAGCTTTGCCACTTGCAAGCTGTGTGACCTTGAACAAGAACTCTGGACCTGTGTCCCATCATCTGTAAACAAGCTGACTAAAACAGAACTGTTATGGCTTGAGTGTGAGGTGCCCCAAAAGCTCACATGAGACAATGCAAAGAAAAAAAATGCTAAAGTGAAATGATTGGGATTGGGTTAGAGAGCTTTAACTCCTGACGGAGTAACTAGTAACTGTAGGCTGGTGGAGCATGGCTGGAGTAGGTGGGTCACCAGGCGTGTACCTGTGGGGTATATATTTTGTATCTGGGGTGGAATCTCCCCCTCTGCTCCCTGAATTCATGCTTTCTGCTGTGATGTTCAGCTTCAGTTTGAACCCTAAGGAATGGAGCCATCCTCCCATGGACTAAGACCTCTGAAACCATGAGCCCTAAAATAAACTTATCCTCCTAAAATTGTTCTTGTCAGACATTTTAGTCACAGCAATTAAAAAGTTGACTAAAACGGTAATCTACCTAACATGGTTGCTTTAAAGATTAAATGAGTTAACACATGCTGAGTGACCAAAATATTGTCTGGTATCCTATAATGTTAGTTGTTGTCTGCTATGTGCCAAGACCTTCATTTTGTTATCACTCCATTACCACATTTAATCCTGCCAAATGGATATTATCACTGACTAATAAAATAAATTTTGGGTAGTTCAGGCAACTTGCTTGACGTGGTTCAGAAAATACTACCCCAAAGTACTTTGAACTGAAGGAGATTAGGAGGGACTCAAGCAAGAAGGTCATTCTGGTCCCTTCCTCGTTTCTGTATGAAAATTGAGCATCAAGAAATTCTCTGACTACCCTTCCTTGTGTGACAGGTGCCCTGCTCTCTTTCCCAGATGTTCCTTGGACTTTGATGTTGTGGATCACATATTTACTGACAGATCTCTGCTCTCTCTTATTCCACGATTCTCCTGCTATTAGCTCTGCTCTTCTCTCTGTAAGTGTTCCTCTTCCTCCTCCTGTGGCTTACATGTTGGTATTTTCCATGGCTGAGGTCAAGGACGTTGACTTCTTTGTCTGCTACACCATCCCTCTAGGGTCTTGCTCATGACTGTGGCTTCAATTATAAACAGTCACCTTTCACAACAGAGTCCCACAGCTGTCTGAGTAGCTATGACCTGTCTTCCTAGCTCCTCTTCTGCATGCGCTGCACTACTGGATGTTTCCAGAGGGCAACATGACAGATGGATTGCGACATCAAGCTGATTTGTCTGCACATTCTGGCACTGCCACTCATTCCCTGTGGGACACTGGGAGAATGATGCAATCTCCCTGACTGTTGGATACACATCAGTAAGATGGAAAGCATAAGAGCAACCAACCAGGGCTGTTGAAAAGAGAAAAATGAAAGACGGGCACAATGCAAATCAGAGACCCAGTTCCTCATCCTTTCATTCATTCAGTCAATAAGCATCCATGGAACACCTCCGACGTTGCACTGACTATATGCTAAGCGGGATATACTATTGTACCTAAATTTCTTCCTTCAAATGTGCTCTTCTCCACTTTTGCCTTTTGCTCCAATCTTCCAAATACCTAGGTTCAAACCCATAGTTCTTAGTAATCCCACCTTCTCTGATCTCTTACAGTTTAAACATCAAATCTAGCTTGAACTTTTATTTTCCCACTGTTACTATAGTACGACCATGCCAAGATCATGTCAAACCAGAATCCTTCTTTCATGTCAATCCTCAAGCTTTGATTTAATTTTTTTGAGAGAGAGAGAGAGAATCAATTTTATCTAGTTTTTTAAAATACTTTTTATTGAGAAATTTTTTTGTTGAACAATCATAGAAATTTTTAACAAAATAATATATAATGTATATAGATTCTGAAGATTAGATTTACCCCCAAGAGTGCCCCCCTAGTTACCCACTCATCCCTTCCCCTTCCCACAACATCTTTTAAAAAAGTATTAGGTTGTGTAACATTACACGATATCTGGATTTAACACCTGATAATAGACCACCTCTCTCAATGGCCAGAGTCTAGTTCCAGCCTCCACAGATGAGTGAAGGTATTTGACCCTTGGTTCTCTGGGTTGTACTGATTTCACTCAGCATAATTTCTTCCATAGCCATCCATTTACCTTCAAAGGCTGCAATATCATTGTTTCTAATTGCTGTGTAGAATTCCATGGTATATATGTACCACAGTTTTTGGATCCATTCATCTAGTGAGGGACATCTGGGTTGTTTCCATGATTTAGCTATTGTAAATTAAGCTGCTATGAACATAGATATTGCCGTGTCACTATAATGTGCTGATTCTAAATCCCCAGAAAGAGACCCAGGAAAGGAATAGCAGGATCATATGGTGGTCTCATCCCTAATTTTTTGAGGAATCTCCACACTGCTTTCCAAAGGGGCTGTACCAGTCTGCAGCTCCACCAACAGCATGTTAGTGTGCCTATCTCTCCACAGCCCCTCCAGCATCTATTATTGTTTATTTTCTTCATTTTTGCCATTCTGACTGGCGTGAGGTCATATCTTAATGTAGTTTTCATTTGCATTTCTCTGATTACTAGTGATTTAGGGCACTTTCTCATGTATTCATTGGCTTGATCAATGTCTTCTGTTGAGAAGTTTTTATTTAGCTCTTTGGCCCATTTATTGATTGGGTTGTTTGTGTTTTTGTAGTTGAGGTTTTTGAGGATTTTGTAGATTCTGGATATGAGTCCCCTGTCCAAGAAATCATAGTCCATGATTCTTTCCATTTCCATAGGAAACCTCTTGATTCTTTTGATTGTTTCCTTGGCAGTGCAAAAGTTTTTTAGCTTAATGGCATCCCATTCACTGATTTTTTACTTTACTTCCTTCACTTTAGGAGACATGTTGAGAAAGACTTTGCCTACTCCCAAATGCTGAAGTATTGGACCTAATTTGTCTTCCATCAATTGCAGGGTAGCTGGCTTAATTCCTAGCTCCTTGATCCATTTTGATTTGATTCTCATGCAAAGTGAAAGATATGGGTCTAATTTCAACTTTCTGCAAGTGGCTGTCCAGTTTGTCCAGCACCATTTTTTGAAAAGGCTATCTCTCCTCCATGTAATATTTTGTCCCCCTTTGTCAAAAATCAGATGTTTAAAGATCTGAGGGTTTGTTTCAGGGTCTTCTATTCTATTCCATTGGCCTTCTTTCCTATCTTGATACCAGTACCATGCTGTCTTTGTTACCACAGCTCTGTAGTACAGTTTTAAATCTGGTATTGTGAAACCACATATTTTGTCTTTCTTGTTTAATAGTGTTTTGGCAATTCTAGGTTTCTTATTGTTCCAAGTGAATTTGAGAATTGCTTTTTCTATGTCTGTAAGGAATGGCATAGTTATCTTTACAGGGATAGCATTAAATCTATATAAGGCATAAATTTTATCTAGTTTTTAATGTGGCTTTCATTGCTCCAACACTTGGTACATGGTGCTGGGGTTCGAACTTGCATCCTCGTGCATGCTAGGCAAGCGCTACCACTGAGCCACCACTCCAGCCCTTGATTTAATTTTAGTTGGAATTAGCACCCAGGAAATTACATGAACCAGGAAGAAAAAGGATCAAAGAGGTGATTTCAGAAAGCTGAATTCTGCTCTCCATGAGGAGTGGGAAGAGGCCCTCAGCAAGGACAAGTGAACACTTTTAAACTTTTAAGTATACATGAAAACACTTAAAGTGAGGAGATGACATCAGGCATGGAAAAGAGAAAGAGGAGGCAGCAAGAGGCATTTTGAAGGAGTCTGTACCGGGGCGATATGGGTATGGGGTCTGACCATCACTCCACACAACTTACAGTCTTGGTGACAGGGAGACTGGTACAATTTTAACTATTTCTGCACCCACTGTTGTCTGTGATGCTCAGGAGGGCCTCTCATTTACTGATCAGTGTAAGATCTTTCTTTTTCATCTGTAACTGTCTTGCTCTCCAACTTATTTATGAGCTCTAGAAAGCATAATCTATGTCCCATCATCCTTTCTTTTTATTTCTAAGTTTACTTACATTCAGTCTAGGCAGTGCTGATAAATGTTGCTAATAGGTCTTTCTTGTGACTATTTGAATGGTTTTGTGGGAATGGGAGGCTGCACACTTTCCATCTTGATGGAAAGGGCTGCTTCTTTTCTGTCTTTCCCGTCTTTGCATCTGCCTAATGGAAAGAAACCTAGAAGGTTAGAAAATGTATGTATGTATGAAGAGGATTCAAATTTGAGATTATGTGCTATTAGGATGAATCCTAAGATAGTTATGGCAAAAGTGTTCTAGGAAGAATGGCATAGTCATTTGGGGAATAATCATAGGAGTGATATTGTTAGACATAAACCAATCCAGTGAAAAGACAACTGATTGTTAGATGCTTAATTGAATTAATTAGGAAGGAGTTGTTTTGGTTGATATAAATCAAAGTTGAAAAGCGAGATTGTCCTAGGAGACCAAAGAAAATAACTTGAGTACTATAGGCCCTGTTAACTGGAAAATAAATAGGCATTACATGAAAAAGAGGACACTCCTTGACTCATACAGTACAAGGCAAGAAGGTCAACTTGTGCTGCATATAGGTTGTGTAGTAGGTTCGGGAAAATGCTTTTCTACAACTTCTTGAAGCACAGCTTTAAAAACTGTAGTCTAGATATAAAGTCTTGGAGAACCACAGCTTCAGGCAGGGTGGGTTGATCTGCAGGAGGACAGGGTCTTATAAGCTGTCTTGGAGCAGATGATGAGTCTAAGCCTCAAATGCAAATCATTCTGGTGACATCTGAAAGCCAAACAAGGTTCTTTAGAACTATGGTCTAGAGAGTGTTACTGGTTCCGTGGTAGTATCAGAGAAAGGGGTTCACCTCCTACCTTCTGAATGGAAAAGAAGAAGTAGAAGAAAAATGAGGAGAATGCAGAGAAGGAGGAGAAATTTAAAAAACGGGGCAATAGCCAGAGCTAATAAGAAGACCAATGTTAAGCAATAGGAGTGACCGTGGTTAGAGAGTGAGCAATAGAAGAGGAAAGGTGAAAGAGTAGATCGGATTTTACAGAAATAAAAAGTGCCCATTAAGCTCATCCAGGAATAGAGCTGGACAAAATCATGAAACAAACAAGTGAGAGAAATTACTTCAAACTCACTAGCATCTCTCCTACTACCTGGGATTGGTCACCCATTCAATACCAAGAAAGGATTGAATTTCCAGAATGATGATCTCTCAGCAGACAGGCCTCAAATTAAATCCCACACCCTGTGTGTAAACTTCAAAAGTTACTTCACTTCACTGGGCCTGCGATTCCACATCTGTACAAAAGATAGGATAATGTGTCCTCTTACTACTGTCAGGAGGATTAAGTGAGCTAATGTATGGAAGGTTCAGCTTAGTTCAGCAAGCTTGGAAAAGAGAATTTTAATAAATACATACTCCTCTTTCTCTATTTACTCTTCTTTTATAAAAAATGAGACTTCCATAAATCATAAAGGCAGATTTGTTTTCCCCCAGGCTGCCTGTGAAAGGGTTTGAAAGTTCATGCTAAGAAGATACCCTGAAAATTCTATGGATATTGATGGAAGATACAAGACTCCTGGGTCAGAGACATTGAATTTAATTACATCATCCCAGCAAGCAATATGAGCATTAGCATATTTTCATGGATTCTCTGGTCCCCCATTCCCACAAGAAGTGAAGAGAGCCAGGTGATACCTGCACACACTGTGGCGTGCATTACTGAGAGGAGCCCTAAGGTTAGGGAGACCAAATCTTATATAATGTGCTTCAATCATGTCTGTCCTATGGTCCAGATTAGTTCTATTTTCTAAGGCTATTTTTTTTTATAGAAGCATTCTTGAAAAGACAGTTCAGAGCAAGGTCAGTCAATGCTTCCACTTGCCAGACACAGAAATGTGATACATGGAAGACCGTCTCCCAAAATGCATAACAGAAATAATCCACTTCTTCCTGTCCTCTCACCAGGCTCATTAGCAATAGGAGCTTTCTGCACAGCATCATTTGACCCTGTAAATACAGAGTTTTCACATATCTCATGTTGACTGTATCCTCCTCCTTTTCTTTTTCCCATGTAATGGCAGTGATTAAGCACCTTATCAGTAACTTTCTACTCATGCTTTGTTCTGTTTTGAGAAATGTGAGAATGCACCAGGGGTGTAGAGATTTCTGAGAATCTAGCTGTAAGTTTCCATGAAAAAAAAGTCAGAATGTATTTAAAGTGGAGGAAGTCAAGGAAGAAGATGTAGCTTCTTTTACTCTCCACACATGGGGAACTTTTTATCCCAGCTTGGAAGTGGAAACTGAGCCAAACTAGTGACACTAAAATGAAGCAGGAAGTCTCAAGTCTCAGATATCCCCTTCAGGTGCACAGGCCTAGGGCCAGCTCATATCTGGAGAGATCAAGAGGCCACCTACATGGAGCTATTTGAGGGACACTAAAACATCTTCCTGCACCTGACATTTCTTTTATAGTCTGTTCTCCAATAAAAAATGTGGTCTTAAAAGGACATTGTTCCAATATAAATATGTTAACTGGGAGAAACAATCTCTGCTATTTATAAATGCTCTCAGAGGTGGCCCATTCATTCAGTATACATACTTTGAATACCAACTACATGCTAGACATTGTGTTTGTCACTGGACTTCAAAGGTGATCAGCCATAGTCTTTGCCCTCAGGGATTCTCTTGTGAAAATCATAAAGTAAACTGACAATTAGAAAATAAGGTGATAGAATGGAGTGGTGGCTCAGTGGTGGAGCCCTTTCCTGGAATGCACAATGACCTGGGTTCAAACCCCAGCACCACATACACAAATAAGTGTTGGAAAAACTACAATCAGATGAAAAATAAATAAATAAAAATTATTCTTTCTCTTCAAAAAAAAAAGATAAGCTTTATGATAAGGGGATGACAGATTGACATATGGGAAAAGGAAAAGACATTTAATCTTATTTGGATGATAAAGAGATTGGGGGGGATGGAAACTAAACTTAAGCTGAGATCCAGTAAATTAAGTATTTTTATCTGAATTTAGAGATGAAGCAACTGAAACTTCAAGATGCTAGCTGTCTTACCCAGTGTCACATGGCCTAAAAGTGACAAACTGGGAGTCACATGTTTTGTTACCAGTTTTATAGTGGGTTTTCCCATCAATACATACATTTTAATGTATTGGTTTGTCTAAGCATGTAAGGCCTTGGGATACAGGATCTATGAGAAATAAATCTTAGTAGCAGTGGGAGGTAGAGTGTACAGTTGTGTGGGTTGGAGGAGGGAGAGAGGCCCAAAGCACAGTGCTGCTTGGGAAAGACCAGCCCGGAGGAGGGGCGCTGGGTTGAGTGGATGTTGGAGGAGCAATACATGAAGACCAAAGATAGGGAAAATTACGTTGGAGAGTTTTGAGGGGGAAAAGAAGGAAGAAGAGGAGAAAGAAAAGGAGGATGAGGGGGTAGAATAATTATTTAAGAAGTGGTAGTGATAGAAAATTTGACGTGAGAGGCAAAGCCAAACCTGTTTTATAGTTGCGTGTAAACCAGCGCTGCTTGTGTAAGCTGTAGTCACTATACCAGGAAGCAAGAGGTCAACACCCTCTCTGAACACAGAGAAAAGAGAGAGGATTCACCCAGGGCAGCAACACATAATGCTCACTGTTTATTGGATTCTTCACAGGGGCTGGTTCTTTCAGTGCTTATCAAATATCACTACCCTGTCCCCTGAGTGCCAAAGGGTACCCTGTTCTGTCTAGAGTGAATTAAAGTAATGGACACTAAGAACTGGTTTTCCCACTTTTCTGTATCCCTAAAAGGGCCTGGGATTCCTGCAAGTGACCTTGGCACCTGGGATTGCATGGCACCCTGAGTACACAAGCAGGGTCAGATGCAGGCTGAAACAATCAAGCCCCCCCCCAATAGACACTCCTTTGAATTGGACCAGGGTTTATATCACATGCTATGGTTCAAAATTTTCCTCCTAGTCCTAAATAAAGCAAAGCCAAACTCATCTGAGTTTCAAATATCACCATTCAGCAGTCAGCTGGCCTGAGCCTCCTTCTCTTCTGACTGAACTCTCAGCCAACCTAGGCTACATTTGGATCCAATTTGATGGAAAAATTAGGTGAGCTCCTTGCCAAATTCCTATGAATTTGTGTCAAACTCAGTGATTTAGGCGAAAACTCAGGGTGTAGCTGAGTCCCCAGAGGAATTCTGTGGTTGCATAATCCACAGAAAGTGAAGCAAAGGATAGTTTCAAAACTACCTCTAAGGAAGCAGACTACGTAGAGTCTGTGTAGGCTCTGGATTTGCAAACTTTCACTGCAGAATTCAGGTGTTCCCAGGGCACTCCTCAGGCTTTTGAGGTTGCTCAGCTCAGCTTCTATTTATTTCTCTTTCCCATCCCTCCATGATATATGTTCTTCTCCATCTGAACTAAGGGAGGCCAGTATATAGAAATGATGGGTTGCTTACTGAAGGTCAAGAAGCAAGGAAGTTGGACTGGGCCTGGTTTCATGGAATCTGTCCTATAGAGTGTACCAAAATCTTGACCTTTGATCCTTTCAAAGTTTGCAAGTTTTTTTTTCTTGTTACAGGACAAGTTACTAAAACAACAACATAGAAGCCACAATAAATACAGGGTCATGGGAATGTTCTCTGGAAAATAGACTCTGAGGTGGAGATTTGCATACAGGGGCTTCATTATTTATGCTTTCAGAAATGATACTACCAGGAGAGTAAGGAAGCAGGACTGGGCAAAGGGAAAAGCTCAGCAATAGTACATTCACAAGAACGGACCAAACTCCTGGGGAGCTCTGGAACCCTGATCGCTCTTCACAGTTCTTTGGTACTATGGCAAAGGGTCTGAACGTTTATTAGACACAAGCTATCTCTGGACAGTATATATGACCTTGAGCATGGATGTTTCCTTTGGCAGAGAGTAATTTCCAGGGAAGATCACCGATAGGTTAGCTGCCAGTACTCCTGGAAGTGGGGGTGCCTTGACCCTGAAGGAGTTGGTGGAGCATAGATCCACTTCAGGAATAGGAGTAGAATTATATGATGAGGATCCAGGATACTGTGGCCAGTTTCATACAAGTCATGCCTACAGTGACATGAAATTTTTCATAGGATCAAGAAATGGGGACCTGAGACACCTAAAGTTTCAGAGTCTAAAGAGACAATGATGTAGTGATAAAGGTATATGGAGGAATGGATCCAAAAACTGTGGTACATTTATACCATGGAATATTACACAGCAATTAGAAACAATGACCTTGCAGCCTTTGAGGGTAAATGGATGGTTATGGAAGAGATCATGATGAGTAAAATCAGCTTAACCCAGAGATCTAAGGGTCGATTGTCTCCACTCATAGGTGGAGGTGGGGACTAGACCCTGGACAGTGAGA